>ML777462.1:943387-979018 GCA_009831015.1 Picea engelmannii | reverse complement strand
TTCAAGTGATATAATTTCTTATTGTTATACATATCTTGTTGCTTTCAAAGAGATAAAGGACGTAACAGTTGTTGATTCATTTTATGAATGATAGCTTTGTCTTCTTCGTAGATTGAATTGTTATATAAGTTTTCTGCATAATAAGTTTTCCTTATTGCAGAGATTTATCATCATAAAACTGTTATGATTTTCTTTTATGTCTTGTTTGTCCTGTAACATACTTCAAGAAGCAGCATAGCTGATCGTTTCTGAAAATCTTAAGGACTAAATGGTGTGAATTTCTTCCTCCAACCAACTTAAGAAGTCATCTTACAAAGGGCAGACTTGGAGCGTTTCCAGGTCAATTAGTTAGATGTTTACTGTTTATGTTAAGTAGTTTAATATAAATGATAGTTTAGTTAGATTTATATTACATTGTTTAATTTCAGTAATATAGATTAGATTTTTTAATTTCAGTAGTTTTTATTTCCTTTTCATAAAACATAAAAGATAAAAAAGAAATTCTTGGCTGTCTTCGGGCGGAAAAAACACATGAGTTTTGCAGGTTTTAATCAAATCTGTAGGTTGTTCATAGTGTACATTTGTGAATAAGGAATATTGTAGCTAATAATTAGATAGTTGATTTGAGTTATTACAATCATAATTAGTATCTTGTATATATAATAGTTAGTAGTTTATAATTAGATTAGTGTAGTTAGTTTAGTTTGTTTTATTAGTTTCTAGTTTCCTTTATTTTAGTTAGTTTCTTGTATTCAGTTATAGTTTAGTTTGTTTTATTTAGATTAGTTAGATTTCTTAGCTCATATCATTTCTCTTTGGTTTTCATAGGAGACCTTAGAGCGGCCAACGGAGCCGTTAAACTCGTCAGGGTGGTCCATTCCAAACGGCTTGGGTTATTTAGACAACCTCAGACTGGTTCCACTCTCCCAGTTGACGGACGGTCAATTTCGCCCGTCAACAGGTTGGCACTGGTTTTTTGAGGGAGCCCTAAATTTCAAATCCGATATCCGATTGGGGCAAGAGTATAGTCGTTGGAAAGATGATTAAGAGTATTTAGAGGAAAATAATAGGGAAACTTTATAATATGTGGATTTATATATTTTTCTTCATGAATTAAATAGAAAAGGTACCTGTAAATTTAATTGACAATTTTGTATGATATGTATAATTCTAACCAGATGATTGCTTGCAATTTTGCCAGGATTAATAATCAGATCAATTCCATTTTAGGATCAGATGTTAAGGTCATGGAAGTAGGAAAAATCTTACATGATTTGGATGAGGCAATCAAGAGCTACACAAAAAGTAATGAAAGGTGGAAAAAAACCTAAGAATAATGGAACAAAAGTATTAGTCAAAAACCACAGAATCTGAATAAATTGCAGGTACAACAAAAGAAAGAATCCTCACATAGTATATGAAGATAGAAGGTTAAATATGTAATGGATGGGTATAAAAGGAAAAATATGACTTCCTAGCCTTGAAGGAAGAGAGGTGTAGACAGTTGCAAAGCTTAAGTGTGAAATAAATTCACTTATGATATCAGAGTTCACAATGGAATCATGATGCTGATGCAGAGAAATTGAATGCTCTCTCACTTGAAAAGTGTCACTTAATGAAAATGGAATTCCATGGGGGAATGGTATTAAGTGTGAAAGGTATGGTTTCACAAGGAAATGATAATAAAGTAATCTAATGGAGAACTATGATTAATAGTATTTGATTCAAGAATGTTGTAGTATAGTGATGGAATGTTTTGAGCTACTTCATTCAAGGGTGCTCAAATTTCTCATAAAGGTAAATTTTGGATACAACTAACCAAAAGGAGTTGTTGAAATTTGAGTACACTAGTTGGAATGCAGAATGGCCAAGGGGAACTTGGATGGAAAGTATTCAGACCAGGGAACCATATTATAGATGAGTAGAATGGGAGCACACAAGGCAGTAAGGATCTGAAGGAGTTCAAGGACAACCATCTACAACATATATAAATAAATAAATAAGTGAATTGAAACATAAATGCACTAGAGTGCATGAGGCATACAATGAAGTTAAAATGCATATGCATTAGTAGGCATGATGACAATAAATGCTTGGTGCATATGGATGTGTAATTTTGAATATGCACATGCTTGGATATGCATATAACATGATTGTGAACTTAGAATAGTCTATTATTATGAAATAATGTTTGATTATGACAAATGATGGATTATGTATTTAGGAAAAATGATATAGTAGTGTTAAATATGTGGATGTTGTTTTTGCTTATGATTCCCATATAGGTGAAGACCCATGAGGGTGGAAAGAATGGTGATCAAAATGATGGAGGAAGTTTGTGAGCTTCTACAAATATCATTTGGTCAGATAGAAACAAGTAGGTTGATAACAATTAGGCAGGTATGCATTTAGTTTCTGTTGATGCATACATGTTGAAGGGGATTGAGGTAAGAATTCCCTTAGTTAATTTTCAATATTTAAATGGACAAAAGCATAGAGTATGTACATTTTGTTGATGCTAGAATGCATTTAGATAAAATGTTGGTTGGATATTATGTTATGATTGGTTATGGGATCATAACCAGGTTAATTCAGGAGGCATACTCCTTCTATAACAATGAATATCCATAGAGCTAGTCATGTGTGAGACCATAATATGGTTGGATATGGAAGGGATATAGTGCTATGTGAGTGTTCAATGGTATCTACTTTATATATGATGTTTGGACTGCAACCTCCTTTCCGACAATGAAGAGCACTTGAGAATTATATTCTTAGTGTTTTGTTTGCGTTGAAAAGGAAGGTATCCAAATAGTCAGGCACGTAGTAGGAAGTTTGTGGATGATGTATTGAGGTGTTGGCTAGACCTTCCAACTCATAGTGGTGGAATGAATGAAATGACTATGTGGTATTATGTAGCCAATGCATGTATGCATTGTGTAGTTGTGGACATAGGTATTGGCACATCGATTGTTATTTTATTTAGTAATTAATTGTTGCATTATGAAAATCCTGTGGTGTTGAAAATACTTAATGATGGATAAATGCATTATTTTAATATGATTACTAGATGAAGGTGATTGGATTATTGTTTGTTACAATTCCAAGATCAGTTTTTGGAGCTATTAAAAATATTACAAGTGATAATACAAGAATCATTGAATGAAATGGGGTGAATGCATGTATATATTATATAACATAGAAATGATTATGCTGACTTCTGAAATGATGTGATTATTTCTAACTCATGAAGTTGAAAACACTTCAAGAACTATTAGATATTACAAAAAGAAAGTTGCATGTTAAAGTAGCTACATAATGATGAATTACATAAAATCTCTATTGGGGGAGACATAGTAATACAAATATTTCTGGATAGAAGAAATAAAACATTGGCTGATAATACATGTGTAAAGAATGATGGGTTAATTCCATTCAATATTTGAAATCCATTTAATGTCAAGAATTGATGGAAGTAATTGAATTGTAGTTGTAAACAATTATGAGATTACTTGTTACCATGAATATATATATATATATATATATATATATATATATATATATATATAGTTTGTACATGAGATATTGACAATTTGTTTGGTTGAGGAATGTTGAAATTGCAGGAAGAAAGGGTCTTGGATATGGAAGTGTTGTAAGCCCATAAAGAAGACCAATGCATATTGTTGCAATAGCCAAATTATTATGAGCAGAAGCTCATGTCTGGGAATTTCATTTTTCCTATATAAAACAATTTTGGGAATTATAATTTAATAAATTACTGAATTTTTTTTTTGGCTGAATGTAAATCGATAAAATTGCAAGTAGGATGGTCTTGAATATGAAAGGGATGTAAGCCAATAAGGAAGACTGATATCTATAGATGCAGAGCCAAACATTATGAGCATAAAGGTCATGCTTGGAATTTTTTTTCTTCCTGTATAAAACATATTTGACATTTATGATTGAAATGGTTATAATGATATCTCATGATGACTGTATTTGTATAATACAAAAGAGATGTTGGATATGCAAGTTGGAAATCATTGAAAGGGATACTGTTGTGACATGAGAACCATGTGTCCCTAGAAATATTCTTGTGCAAGAAAGCCTTGGTGAGGCAAGATAGATCACCTGAGGGAATGTATAGCAGAGAAGGGGATGCCTAAGCCTGGGCCTGGAAAGTGAGTGAACACGAGGAAGATGAGACTTCGATAGTTCTTGTAAACTATTGATTGGGATCATGCACACAATGGGTATGTCAAGGAAAACAATGAGCCAAGTTAATGAGACAACCATATGGATGTAGATCCATGAACCACACAGATAAGTATTGTACTGGATTGTGAAAATTTACTCTTAGATTTTGAACACAAATACAAATTTTATGCACAAATTGTAAATTGACATGCTCTCTGATTTGAAATGTTGTAGGAAAACTATGAATGTTGAGGATCTAGAAAAGTACCAGACTATGAGAGAAAATAATAAGGTGATGATGGAGCAACTCAATGACAAATCCATAGAATGAAGACATTTCAATGGACTTGTTGTAGCTAGAGTTCTGGAAGCCACAACTCTAAAAGTTCCTGTCCGAGTGCACTGGAGCCCTGGAGAGAAGTGAAACAACCCGAGGGACTGCATGGAAGAGAAAGGGGTTCATTTATTTTGGTTGTGCAAGGTTGAGAGGGAAGGATAGATTGTTGGTTGGATCTGCTGCTAGAAATATAAATTCTGAAGATCATTATACATGTTTTGGGTCAGAATGTATATGTATACATGTTTAATTTTAGGCTAGAGTGCCTATGAATATAAGAGCTGGCTGGAATTCCTGTGGGGATTAAGGCCAAAGAGCCTAGATTTGTAATGTTAATAAAATTGGAATGGTGTTGTGTACTGAGGACAGTGCCAAAATAAGGGGAGGGGGATGTAACACCTCGGTTTTAACCCTTATGAACTAAGAATGTATTATGTAATTATGACTTAGGCTGGTGATCCAATAAAGTTGAAAAGGGGCCAGAGTGCCTAGGAAATGTAATAGTTCATATACATTAATAAAATACACTGTTGGTTGCAAGACAAACAAGGAAAAAAAATATAGGGTGCTATGATTCCACGAGAGAGGGGTCTTGAGGGGCTAAGTATTTTTATTATTATTTTATTTTACCCATAATTATTTTTATGGATAAAAGGGGTTAGATGAGCTTCTTGGGAGGGAGGCCATGTGGCTCTTGTCTTCATGTAATTTGAAAATCTCTTGGGGGATGTTTTGGGTCTTCTTCGTCTTCTTCCCCTTTTTCTTATTCTTCTTCCTTTTTCCTAACTCATTCGGGCTATTTCGGGTGGTCTTGGTCTAAGCATGGATACAAATGGCTGTTTGGGTGGCTCTTGGTTAAGTTTTCTCACAATTGTGAATTCTGGGAGTCCCAGCATGGTGATTCTTAACTAGAATCACTGGAGCATTGGAAGGAGATGGACAACCCAAGCGACTTCATAGCAGTGGAGGGGGTTGATCCAAAAAGATATTTTAAAAGACTATGATTGAGATTTTAAAGCATGAGTTCATTAACCATTTAGGAATTTGAAGAAAGAGGAAGAATTAAATATTTAACATAGCAGCCATAAGAAGATATGCAGATATGGAAATGAACACAAAGAATCAGAAAACCATAGCAACAAAATTGTTAATGGAGTTTGGTAATATCAACTACGTCTCCGGGCCTTTGTCTTAGTGGGTGAGGATTTCTTATTTCTCTTCAAACATTAAAAAGTACATTAGAAAAATGTAAAATGGATTACAAACTGATCTGGCCGTATTCTGCTAGATCTCAAGAACCCAACACAACTGATGACACTAAAAATGGATGAACGAAGCTCCCAGAAATGGCCCACAACGTTGCTCTCCTCAATGGCTTCCCTACATAAAAATGGATTTGACTGTCAATTTCCTTAGCATTTCTCCTTCTCTGCACGTCTTCAAGGTTGCCAAGAACCTCTGGTTTTTATAGGCTTGAAGTTGGCAACAACCTCCCAACTTCCCCCCAAGATTTGGCCTCAAAAAGAGCTCCATATCCTCCAATAATGGGAAAAATCCCCCCAAAACAGACTAAAAAATCAAATAAAATCATAATATATAGTTTAAAAACCCATTTTTGGGATAAATTAGGCATAACCCTTGAATTCAGAGCCCTTGGTCGTATGCGTGCCCTCCATGTGGTTGAGGGCTGGGTTGGCACATTTGGGCTCTTGGTCTCATGGCTTGGGCCATATGGCCATGCCCCCAAACCTCCACACACCCCTCCATTTGTTCTCTCCTGGTCATAAGGCGATCGCATGGGACCTAGGGTCTGATCGGACGGGACAAGCCCCCCATCAATCGACCCTGGTTGTTGGTTATGCCCGTGGTCGAGCGGTGGTTGTTACCGATCCAACGGGCTAGCCCCCGGGCCTATGCCTTAGTGTTATCCACTCCTCAGAGCTTCAACAAAACCCAACTCCACAGATGGTTTAACAAGTCTCGTCTGGTGTCCTAGTGGTATACCTCCATTGTGAAGTCATGGGAGCCCCAAGAGGTTGCGGGGTCAAATCCACCTATTGCCAAACTTTTACACCAACCATTATTGGCCATCCGTAGGGTGCCATGTGGCACCACCTGATTGGGCCACGTGGAAACCCATGATTGGACCACATATTCTATCATACAACTAGTCACCCTGCCACCTATCTGACATGTGTTAGTCCATACTTCCCAGTCACCTGCCACTTGTCTGACACATGTCAGTCCGTACCACCTAGTCACCTACCACATGTTAGGCCGTACTACATGGTCACCTACTACATGTCCATCCATACGACCACGCCGCATGTCACCTCCTGATGATGCCATCATCCTAGCACATGCTCACATCACTTGTCGTACCTACTGACGTCAACATTGACTTTGACTAGTTTGACTTTTTCCCTGTTTGGGATTTCGGTCAGAATGTGATAACTTTCGCATACGGTGTCCATTTGAGGAAAAAATTATATGGCCTGAATAAACATGATGAGACAGGGGCAATGGTATTGGTTTCGTTCAATTTTGAGAACTTTGTTTTTTAGGCCTTCCTGGACCCATTTTGGTTCCTAGATCCATTTTGGATCACGTCTCCCCACTAATACCTGTTGGTCCTCCAAAATGATACTAACCATTCATCAAGTGCGGGATAGGCCACCCCACTTATTCTCTATCTTTAAACTCTGTCCTGTGCACCTGTCTCTTCAAAATCAATTGTAAAACAACCATGACAACTAACATCATATTGTTAGCCACTTGTACTCTATCACATCTTACTGAAGCCACTATCATCCATGTTGACAACATTAGCAATGATAACATCAGAAATATGACTTCAAATGAGCTAATATGTTTTTAGTACTTGCATGACATTAGCTTATCTTGAAGCAAATTATGATTGAACTTCCATTCTACAATCATCTCATGTTCATGCTTAAGATCAATTGCTTGATTTGGAACAATTATAGGTGTGTTTCTTGCATGAGATTCCTTCCTTAATTGTTCCATTGTTTGAAGAGATTGACTTGATTTTAAGTGATGAGCATGTACCACATATTCATTGCCTTCTTTGATTAAGTGATATTGATTATGTTCCCTATAGAATATTGCTTTGTGATCATACAAATAAGGACTGCCTAAGACCATTCCACATTCATTTAGTGGCACCACATAACATGTTACCTCATCCACAAACTTAGATGAAATTGAAAACTTTATTGCATTTCTTTGTTATGTGTAATTTATGGTTGTTTCTTATCCATTTAAGTGAGTAAGGTTTATGATGCATCTGAGTGTTTAATCCCAATTGTTTAACCACTTCCCCTGAAATCAAGTTATATTGAGATCCAATATCTATCAATGTGTCAACCTTTGTATGCCTCATTATGACCCTTATGTGAAACAATTTACTTCTAGAATCATATCCATCACCAATTTTACCTGTTAAACCAACTGCTATGATTTTAGACTCATCAATCAAATCTAATCCCAAGTTTGTTGGTCATGTTGCCGTTGCAGCTGTTTTCCTTCCTTTACTTTCTCTGAACTACTTTGATCTCTTCTCAGGATGAAATTGCCAACAATGGTCATCATCATGCCCTTCTTTATTGCAATGCTTGCAAGAGAGCTTCTCTTCCTTTCTTGTCACTGAATTTTCTTTCTTTCCATTCCACTTCCTTTTTTCCTCTTTTCTCGAAGACTATTCCCCTGATACACCAACTCCTATTTTCCCTGCCTCAATGTATGTTTCTTGAACATAAACCTAATCAATATTAGTATGTCCAAACATAAATACAGTGTTACGAATGTGTGCAGGTAAACCTCCAATATACTTCATAAGAGTTTCTTCGGTATGTAAAGGAATGTCTAACATTAATGCCATCTTACGGAATTCATCTGTGTATTCTTGCACTGTTTGTCCCTTTCTTAGTTTAATACCTTGCCATTCAATTAAATCCTTATCTTTATAACCCAAAGGAGAAAATTGCTTTCTAAGTGAAGAAACAAAAACTTTCCATGATGGAAATACATTACCCACTTGTTGCGTGCCATTTTGCAACATGCTTTGCCACCATATGAGTGTTGTGCCTGCAAGTCGAAGTGATGCCAATTTGATTTGAGTTGCCTCATCCTTGATTTGTTTCACACTGCAATAAACCTCCATCTGTCTAACCCAATTATCAAGCCTCTCTGCATTGACTTCACCATAATACATGGGTAATTAAAACTTCACATCAAGCTTAAGTAAAGGCATATCTTGTTTATGTTTATGGGAATGTTTTCTTGCGGTGGATTTGGAACTTGTACTTGAAGAATAAGAAGTTTATGGAGAAGAAGGAGGTGAAGGAGGAGCTTTAGGAGGATCCTTTCCTTCTTCACTTTTGACCTTTTAATATTCGCCTAGAATCAGTCTTTTCCACTCCAAGTAATCATCATATAAAACCTTCATCATCTCCGACATGGCAAAGAAGGTCTTTCGAAACTCTACCTTGTCATGAGAAAGTACCTCTTCTGATTCCATATTCTCACTTTGAGAAGTTCTCTTTCTCGATCCAATATTAGGATTCTATTAAACAAGATCACCTTCACCATGATTCATCTTTTCCTTGGTAATCATGCAAACTCAAAAACCAACCGTCAACCTGCTCTGATACCACTTGATCCTAAAAGATCTTTTAAAAGACTATGGTTGAGTTTTTAAAGCATGAGTTCATTAACCATTTAGGAATTTGAAGAAAGAGGAAGAATTAAAGATTTAACATAGAAACCATAAGAAGATATACATATCTGGAAATGAACACAAATAATCAACAAACCATAGCAGCAAAATTGTTACCGGAGTTCGGCAATATCGCCTACGTCTCCGTGCCTTTGTCTTAGTGGGTGAGGATTTATTATTTCTTTTCAAAGCTTCAAACATGCATCATAAAAATGTAAAATGGATTACAAAATGATTTGGCTGTGTTCTTCTAGATCTCAAGAACCTGACACAACTGACGACACTGAAAACGGATGAACGAAGCTCCTAGAAATGGCCCGCAAAGTTGCTCTCCTCAATGGCTTCCCTGCATAAAAATGGCTTTGACTGTAAACTTCCTCAACATTTATCCTTATATACACCTCTTCAAGGATGCCTAGAACCTCTAGTTTTTATAGGCTTGAATTTGGAAACAACCTCCCAACTTCCCCCCAAGATATGTCCTCAAAAAGAGCTTCAGATCCTCCAATAATGGCCAAAATCCCCCCAAAACAGACTGAAAAATCAAATAAAATCATAATATATAGTTTGGTGCAGCCCCCTAATTCTGGGCCCCTGGTCATATGCACACCATACATATGGTTGAGGGATGAGCTGGCACGTTTGAGCTCCTCCAGTCTTGGCTCCTGGTCTTGTGGCTTAGGCCATATGGCCATTCCCCCAAACCTCCACACACCCCTCCATTTGTTGGCTCCTGGTCATAAGGTGATCGCATGGGACCTATTGTCTGATCAGATAGGATAATCCCCCCACCAATTGGCCCTGACCATTGGTTATGCCCTTGGTTTCATGATGGTTGTTACCAGTTTGGCAGGCTAGCCCCCAGGCCCGTGCCTTAGCATTATCCACTCCCTAGAGCTTTAACAAAACCCAAATCTGTGGATGGTTTAACAAGTCCCATCCGGTGTCCTAGTGGTATACCTTCGTTGCGAATTCATGGGAGACCCAAGAGGTCACGGGTTTGAATCCACCCGTCGCCAAACTTTTACACCAACCGTTATTGGACATCCGCAGGGTGCCACATGGCACCACCTGATTGGGCCATGTGGCGATCCGTGATTGGACCAGATATTCTTCCGTACAACTAGTCACCCTACCACCTGTCTGACATGTGTCATTCCACACTTCCCAGTCACCTGCTACCTGTCTGACATGTGTCAGTCCATACTACCTAGTCACCTGCCATGTGTCAAGTCATACTGCATGGTCACCTGCCACGTGTCCATTCGTACGACCATGTCACTTGACACATGTCACCTTTGGATGATGACATGTCAAAATGATGACATCATCATGACATCATGCAGATTTCATCCCGACGCATGATGACATCACCTGTCGCCCTTGCTGATGTCAGCATTGACTTTGACTGGGTTGACTTTTTGCCTGTTTGGGATTTCAGTCAGAATGCGATAACTTTTGCATACGACGTCCATTTGAGGAAACAAATATATGGATGGAATGAGTGCTACGAGACAGACACAATGGTACTAGTTTCGCCCAATTCCCAGAACTTTGATTTTTAGGCCTTCCTGGACCCATTTTGGTTCTTGGATCCATTTTGGATCAGGGGTCCATTCTCTTGAATTGTGCAGGCTAAGTAGAAGAGAGCTGGTGTACTTTGGATTATTGTGAGTGCTGAAAGGCCTTTGATAGCTTGAGTGATGAAAGGCCTGTTAGTTATGAGATTGATGGAGGTTCAAATAGAACTATCCACAACTAAGAATCCTTGGAGTTTCTAGTAGGGAGATTTTCTAACCAGTAGCACTGGACCCTTGGAGAGAAATGGGAAAGCCTGAGGGACTGCATGGTAGAGAAGGGTGTCCATTCCTTTGGTTTGTGCTAGCTGAGGTGGAAAGATAGATGGAAATTTGGATTTGTTGTATGGTTGGGAAACTTGAGAGCTAGTTAGCCAACTACTGTGTTTTAGATTTGGCATAGGACCCGTCTTTGTGGATTCATAGCCCTCACTCAGGGGTGACTTACTGTTGAGAGTAAAAGAACAACAATGTCTATGGTTGGGAGGAATATCTTTGTTCTGTAGCCAATTGGTGAAATCTTACTTGCAAAGATAAGTGCTCTCCGTGTTTTTTGTGTAATGTTTATTTCCGCTGTGTATTTAATTATCTCTGAGATATGAATTTTTAATGTTCCTTTCTGTTGGTTATTTATTGTGCATGTCATGTTGTTCACTGCTTTATGATGTAGCAGGGATCTTTTCTTATGCATGTGGTTTTCATGCCTCTAACTTAAATGAGCAGTCCTTGATTTCAAGATAAGATCAGAGAACTAAGTCTTGGGACTACAACGTGCCCTGTCTGCTGGTGGCTGGTGTGTTTCAGTCTATTTAAGTAGCGTATCCTGGCATATGGGAGGCTGGGTATGTTACAAGTGTACTCATTCTATACGGTTCTCTAGAAATTGACACCACTCTCGGTACCAGTGCTATTGAGAAATCAATGTCTCTTCTTGGAGGTAGACCAAGTACCTCTTTTGGAAACACATATTTATACTCTCTCAATATAGGATGGTACTCTAGGCTTGGTTTACTGTCCTCAATAGAGTTCAATACTTGTATTTCATACAATGGACATCCTTTTCTGCAATACTTCTTCACTTGAAGAGATGATATTTGTCTCACTGAGACATGGTTTTTAATTCCCTGTAGGGTCCTTTTCTTCCCTTCCTCATCTTCACACTCTAATGTTTTATTGTAACAATCCAACTTAGATTTATGGGAAGACAACCAATCCATGCCCATCAACATGTCATAAGATCCTCAAGGGAGTATGTTTAGAGTTTCTTGGGTGGACAACCCATTCATAATGAATTGGCATGACGGTATGACTTCTGTTGGCTTTCTTTTTGTTCCCATGGCTAGTTGTACCATCCATGACTTAGCCTATTTTACTTGCTGCAGTTTACATTTCTCAACATCTTGAGGGGAAACATAACTCAAAAAAGAACCAGGGTCAATTGAAATGGAAATAATATGATTGGCAATCATACCTTCCATCTCCACCACTGAAGCTTGGTGGTCAGTTTGTCTATTATCCAGGGATGCATAAATTTGTGGCATGCTCCTAGCCACATCATTTACCATGGTATCTTCCTAGATGTTATACACCCTCTTATTGGCTTGTTGTCTATGTGGGCAGTCCCTCAACAATTTTTTTTCTCAACATCCCCAACATTTCAATGGTTCTCCCTTTGTATTATCAATCTTTCCTAGAGTTGATCCAAATATTATTTCCACTATGAGATGGAAAGTTCTATTGATACACACTCTTAGTGGGAAGACTCATCTTAGAGTTTTTTCGATGACTCTTTAATATTGAGGATTTAAATCCCTTCTTCTTGAATCCAAATTTACTTTTCTTCTTCCAATCCTTATGAGGTTCTGCCTTGTTCTTGAATTTCTCATAGCAATACCTTGCCTTCTGAATAATGTCCTCTAAAATATTAGGTTCATCAAACTCAATTTTGTCTCAAAAAGACCGAGGCAACCCACTAATAATGTTAAAATTTTTGTTTTCTCTTTTAAGCATAGAGGATATCACATCATTGTCACCCAACCATAGGCATTCACTATGCCACCCCTGAGCACACTAACATTTTCTTAGATAGAATGATTATGAAAATTCCACACTAGAACCAATAGATAAAACCTAGCCACAATACTACTATAGAAACAACACAATAACCATACAAATATAGTGTACCTTACACCAAGGGAGGCACAAGAGAGATACTAGAAAGACTACTATACTATTCCTCCAAACATGCAACCTCTCCAGCTACAAATACAACTCTCCAAACTTGCACCCTAGTTGCCACTGCAGTTCCTCCTTAGACATGTGCATTGGCTAAGTGAGTGAGTGTACAAATTAGCTAAGGTGTTACCTTATTTATACTTATTCTTCCAGTGAACGTTTCCCACAGGGCCGACCTGTCTTTTCTTGGCAAATGTAATTTACTTTGAATTTTTCTGGTAGGGTTGACTTCTCTTTCTGGGTTTCTTATTTCTTTATTATTATTCTCATTGGGATGAATTCTCTTCTAGGTTTTACACAAATCTGTTTAATGGTTCTCTTACTTCTATAATATTCTAATCTAAGTACAAAGGTTACACTTGTAGATTAATACCTCCTGCAACTACCAAAACATCAACAATCCCTCTTAACTAGGGAGGCATTGACTAAGATGTTCTTCATGTAGTGGTCTCAAACACATCCATCCATCTCACATGGCATGGGAAAGAATCATATGGTCTTGAAAACCAGTCTACAAGTAACATCACTATAGCCACACATGCTATATCATGATCAAACAAATCATGTCTCAAGTAGCATGGCCACACGAACATCTCATGATCAAACAGATCATGTAACAAGTAGCATAGCCACACAGTATATCTCATGATAAAATAGATCATATCACAAGTATCACCATCATAGTTGCACAAGATATGGAATATGCAGGTAAGCCAGTTTACACATAACTACACTCCTATCCAATCCAAGCAGAGTCTAGTAAACTGCAACTTGCCAGTTCAGACAAAATCTGGCATCTAGTTCATAAAGAACTAGTAACTTGTCATATCACACATAACCTGACATATATTTCATAAAGAACTAGTAACTCACCATCTCACATAGAATCTGGCATCTAGTCCACAAGGAACTAGTAACTCTTTGTTTCACACAAAATCTAACATCTATTCCACAAGGAACTAGTAACCTTTAGTTGGCACACTAGGAAACTGGTCCACAATTTCCAGACATATATTCACAAGGATTAGACGATGTAGTGCGAGAAGTTAGAACACTACCCATCTAGCCCAAGGCTAGGAAACACCTCCAACCACACAAGTTGGCCCACCATCTTGAAAATTTGGATAACTAACTAGCTCTGAAGGCATGTAATCTGTTGACCTTGTGTGAGGCCATGCTGATTGGTGACATAGTCAGTAATGTGTGTACCAAGATAATTCACTGGAGTAGAAATATACGTACTAGGATAATTCATTGGAGTAGCAGTAACTTGGAGTACTAGATTTTTTCACTGGAGTAGCCCTCTGCGTACCGAAATTTTTCATTGGAGTAGAAGTAACTCGACGTACCAGACCTTTTCACTAGAGTAACCCTTTGCATACCAGAATTTTTCATTGGAGTAGCAGTAAATAGATGTACTAGAATTTTTCACTAGAGTAGCCTCTATAATCCATCACACTTCTGCAACACTTCTCGCTACATGGGGAGCACAACACTTCCCTCTACCTTCTCATCTGTAACGACATACAGGAGCTTCACTGCTCCATTCTGCATCATATCTCTGATATAATGGTACCTAATCTCGATATGGTTGGAAAAAACTGGGTTCTTTATCAAATCCACACAAATCTGGTTGTCACACTAGATACAAGTCACCTTTAACTTGAGATCAAACAATCCTACAAGTATCTTTCAAATCCACACTTCTTCGCTATTGGCTGAACATGCTTCTATGTACTCTGTCTCAACCGTACTGAGCATCACACTCATGTAATTCCTACTAAACCATGAGATCATATCTAATCCCATACTGACGAAACATCCAGATGTACTCTTCTGGTATGCAACACTACCAACCCAATATGAATTAGTAAATCCTTGCAGGTTGATCTCACGATCTAAAGCATATTTGAGTCAATAATCAATTGTATCCTTCAAGTACCTCATCACATGTTTTGCTATAATCAAGTGAACATCTCTCATCTCAACCATATATTGACTCAATGTGTTCACCGCAAAACATATATCTAGTCTCCTTTTCATTAAGTACATCAACGAACAAATCATTTGTCTACACATGGTTGCATCCACTGTCTTTGAATATGTATCACTCAATAAATTTATATTTGTCACCATCGGTGTAGGCATGGATTTTACAATCCGTAATTTTGAGTTTCTTCATAATCCCTACAAAATATTTTTCTTGGCACAGGAAAATTTCATTAGGTATATGCCATACTTATAGACCCAAGAAATAATGCATCATACCTAGGTCCATCATCTCGAATTCTACAACAAGCTTCCTCTTTCACTTAGCAATGAGATTCTCGTTCTATATTAGAAACAAGTCATCCACATATAATAGTAATATCAATGGTCCACCATCCAAAACCTTGTAGTAAATCTTGGAATCTTCTTTACTCTTGGTAAATCCCAAGATCATCATGAAACTATCTAATATGGCATATCATGCCCTCGACGTCTCCTTAGTCCTGTAAAAATATTTCTTCAATTTCCAGACATGAGAATCCTTCTCATGTATCTTGTGGCTTCTCTATGTACACTTCTTCTGATTACAGGAGAAAGTGTCTCTTAATAATATTATACCTCTTGCTGGGAGAATCCTCTAGACACAAATTAGGCTTTGTACATCTCCATGTTGTTATCTGCAACATGCCTAATCTTGTAGATCAACTTGGAAGTCACCACTGACTTCCCTTATGGTCTCAAGGAAAAAATCTATATCCAAGTACTTCTGACTAGATTCCTCCTCTGTCACTAAAACAAGGGAATCTTCCCAGTAGGTATCATATCTCCTCGAAGCCTTTAAAGCTTTGATATAGTCTCCTCAACTCATGGCACCTGTATGTCAGTCCTGAAATAAGTCACTCTCTCCCATCTGAATATGAGGAGGAAAACTTTTTGAATGAAAGTCTCTAATCCACTGAGTCTCTCTAAGACCAAGCCCACTTTGAGTCTCCATGCTCCCTACAAAGTTTGACTCCCTTTGAGTCTATATAATATCCAGAGCCATATGCGTATGTGATGATTTTCTATGAAGTCTCCTTTGAATGGTCATGGGGAGGTTACTCCTCCCTATTCGATCATGAGGGATGACTCCCTCTCAACTTTAGCTCCTTATGATATGGTACTTGGTGGGGCCACCTGCCTCACCACCAGTGTTTCCATCTTCTCCTCATTTTATGGCTCATCGATGCTATATATATTTGCATCCTACAAAGTGTCACATGGCCATGCTAGTCTCTTCCTAAAGATTTGAAGAGTGATCAACTACACTAGAGGTATTTGTTTGGTCATATTTGGATCCTTTTTCTCAAAATCAATCTTCATATGAGATACTCAATATCCCACAAAAGTACCCTTTTTGTCTTCTTCTTATTTGGTACATCAATGTATACGATCGTGTATACAACTTCTTATCTGGATAGTCTACTCTATGTATCAAACTAGAGACCATCTAATATGTTTCCTTCTACAACTGTCACTATAACTTCCCTTGGATTTATCACCTGTGACCTACCCATAACAAGACCAACAATAAGGGAAAACAATAGACAAGAGTAATACTCTTATAATAATAATAAAAACAATAACGAGAACAATCATCACAACAGCTCCTTCTCAGAGATATAACTTGTGGCCTTCATGGAACAAGAGCCAAAATAAGGAATACAATAATGATAAATAGGAAAAACACTCTTTTAGTGTTGTAACTAATCATTCTTCCATGGTAACCTCCATGGGGCTTACAAGATAAACTGTTCGAGACAAGAGAAATAATATTTCCAATATAATAGCATTTTTATAAGAACATATCTATGTTAATAAGAATAAAAGACAATTTCATGGTAATCAACATATTATTACCAAGGTGACTTGCCTAGAAGAAAAACAAGAAGTATCTCCTAGAGGATATGTTAGTTCATATTGCAAACAAGTAAAATAATCATTTATATCAATAGTATTCACATGCTACCAAGTATTCATTGTATCTAGCAGTAATACAACCTTATAAGAATTGTTGTCATAACTATAGTGTTTACTTATAATGTAGCAATTATCAGACTTGATATGTGAAAATTAGAAACCTATCAATTTAATCAATCAAACCTGGAACTTGGAGTCTTGTCTTCAATAATTAGTGTTGTTGTTGTTGTTGTTGTTTACGAGTCTCCCCTGTGCTAAGACAATATGATTTCTTGACATAAACTTGAGTTAGGGAGTATAATGTACGTAAACTCGAAAATATCAATCTTAATCAACCTAATACCTTGACTCGAGTCAGATTATAACTTTAAATTTTACCAAAGTTTAGTGTGATAATCATATCTTCAATAGATCAAAATACAACTATATATTAATAAGATTACAATAATGCCATAACAATTAGAGGCATATCAAAACAATCAAACTTGGAGTGCGTTGTTCCTCTGAATGTGTTGGATCTGAGATACCTCTAGATCTATGTAATACCCCTATTTCCCATATTTTGTAAATACAATTATAACTGGCCAAGAGACTATGTCATACTAAATGTGTGTGAATGTTTGATTTAATGAACCCTTGTATAAAAGGGTCAATGTATGAATTTATGTTATTAATAGAATTTGAATTTGTGTTGCACAACTACTGAGAGGGGGAAAGTTTTCCAAGATAGATCATGGTTGCTATGATATAAATGGTGAGGGGAAACAAGAATGGTTGAGATGATCCTTACCAGACTAGTACCTACTCGGTGTAATTTCTCAACGGTTCTATGACCCAGAAATGAATTACTAGTGACACTGGTAGTTGGAAGGCCATCCTCAAGAGTCAATGAGGAGATGGGGTAGGTCACCCATTTGTAAGGCTTCCAAGCCTGAACAGGAATTGGGATTCATATCCACACAAAATTACTAAGGATGACAAGAAAATGGGTAATTTGGGGACAAAGACAGGGGCGTGACACAACAAAGTAGAGAAAAACACTCTCTAGAGAAGATTAGAAAAGGGACTTTGACTCTGAAGTTGAAATAAATGATGAGAAATAAGCTCATTTTGGATGAAAGAAGTCTTAGGAAGGTTTTGGATACAAGCTAATAAATGAGGCTGATGAGTGACTGAGGAAGTGCTCGTGCAAACCTCCTTTCTTGGAGCCGAAAAACCAGACACCTAGTTCCTGTGGGAGAATGAGAGTAACCTTCATCCCTGACTGTTGTGGAGAAAAGATAAATAATCTCTCTTAGAGAATCATTGTATAGCTCGGGGGTGGCTAGTGGTAAATCTGTTAGGAGTGACTATGCCTATGGTTGGGAGGAAACATGCACCCCTTTCAACAGTTTCTTCACAATTTCCAATTCTGATCAGTATTTTCATATTCTATGTATTATGTTGAATGTGATGATGAAATATTTGACTTTATAATTCAGTCCTTCAATATGTGAACATTTATTAGAAAATCTTTGTGATTTATGTAAATTTTTATATCTATATGATCTTTCATTTTATCTCATTTTTGCTGCTAGATAGTTATGAGATATGAACCCACAGGAGGGAGAGGGTATGATCGACTGAAACACCTAAGTCCTGCCAACCTTGTGAATTTTACGTTAGCAGGAGTGTCAGAGTTTGAATTCTATGGGAGAAGGGCATTTTTCTTTTAGACCATTCAGCCATTAGATCGGGGGATCGTGCCCATGTCCTTAACCTCTTTTCTATAGAGAGGATATTGTGATTATCCCTTGAGTTTTTACGAGATACCTATGTGACCAGTGTCTAGGGACCCTATGCTAGTCCGAAAGGAGCTAGCCATTCAAGACTTTGGGACTTTGGCCCCACAATCCTTAGAAGTAGGAGAAGGTCAGAGTCATGAATCGATGAAGGCCGTCAATCTGGACACTCAAAGTAGGCCTCTACCAAATTTTAGATTGGACGTAGGAGGGGAAGTGTTAAGCGCTTTGACTATGTCTTACTTCGGAAGAATAGGAGCAGTCTAGTGCTGAAAATCCCAAATGTCGGAGTCCCGAAGTTAATCTAGACCATTGAAGTTGGTGGTACATGTGTCCATATATCCATGGTTATCTCGGAGTCCGGGTATTCTGCTAATTAAGAGACGCATAAGTTTTCCTCAAATTTCTGTAAGCCAGAGTGAATCCTGGCCATAGATGCTAGGTACACATGGTGACAGATCTGACGTGGTCTAGAGGTAAAGTCAGGAGACACATGCATTGAACTCCTAAATGTCAAACTATTGAAGTAACGAGGACCATCGATCCTTGAATACTTTTGGATCCTTTCGAGCCTTCGATCTAAAGGACCCACCTTTGACTACCCGACTAACCAAGAACACATCGTGGAGTGACACGTGGCCCCTACTCGTTCCCCGTCAAGTGTTTACCATTGAACTATGACCGTTGGATGAGGGGGTATGTGGCAAGCAATCCCATAGTCTAGAGATTCCATACTCCAGAGGAAACCGACCTAGATTTTATGAAGTATGAACTCACTGAAGTTGCGAGTGTCAAAGTGGATCACAACCGTTGGTCGAAAAAGGACACGTGGCGCAAGATCCGAGAGTCCAAAGACTTATCTCTTAGGGGGATTCATGTTGATAGGATTTGGTAAGCTCTGAAGCTGAAGCCACAAAGTAATGAGAACCGTAGATCTATGGATCTACATGGGATCTTGCAGACTGTTAGATTGAAAGACTGAGCAAATATCAGCCTATGATGATGTGGCTTGCTGACATCATCCTAGGTGACGTGGAACTGCTTGACGCGTGCCACATGCCACCTAGTTTTTGATGATTTACATACCAATTGTGCATGTTATATAATGACACATGTCACCCCTATTGACCCTCGCTTCCTGTCAGTTCCTAGTTCATGTCTGCCTGACCAACGTGGTTGGTGACGTATACGTGACTCTGGTTGTATGGGTAATTTCGAGAGTTCAGGTATTTTGGGACATGTTATAATTTAGAAATGACCAACACCAAACGACAAATTCCCACCACTGAAGGGCCAAGGCCATGTGGTGAGCTATCGAGAGTTTGGGAGTTTGGGCATAATATGGTAAAAAGAAACATCTAATGAGAATCGTCGAATGCCAAACACTGAAGGGCTAGGGCCACATGGAGAGATTACAGGACTTCGGGGATTAAGATATAGGAATGTTCAACGCTGAATGTCAAAACTACTTTTAATCGTATATCTCAATGGAGAGTGTGGACCATTTATCCCTTCCACTGTTCGACGATCTAAGATTTATATAACACTCTTGGGAATTATTGAAGTCTAGGAACTTCCAATGTGTCGAAACCTTGCTAACAAAGGTTCTTAGCTCCCGATTTTTAGCCTAAGGTCATGAGGGAGACCCCGCTAGCTGGTTCAAGAGCACAGTAAGAGATGTAAGCTTCGAGGGAGCTGATTAAGGGGTTTCTCTTAAGCAAGGGACTGAATATGAACTAGGGAAAGCGAAAAATTTATGCCCCACCCCTAGAAAGGATATTTAGGGGTTAGGTGTGTTACAAATTGGTATCATAGCATGGAAAAAACACTTGGCCTACTTGGGCTCATGCACAAGTCACATAAAAATATTATTAGAGAACTTATAGGGTAATACCCTACCTTACTCCCCTTCTACTGTTGATAGATGTTTTGGAAGTTTGCATTGTAGGTTTCTAATGTATCCATATAAATAAATGACTTCACCTTGCAATGAGATATGTTGTTCATGAATTGGTAGATTAGTTACTAACATAAAGTTTTTTATCTGCACTCAAGAAGTTAGTGAACAACAAGAGAACTACAACTTAAAGGATGGGTGACACATCAGGAATTTGGGGAGAACTCCCACAATAGAGACGAAGAATCTGATGAGAGGAGGGTGGTGGAAACCCCTCCAAATTTGGCCGAAACTATAAGAAGCCTCATGGAAAAATTACATAGTTATAAGGTTGATAATGAAAGGTTGATCAAGGAGTAGGAAAATAAGACAAAAATTATTGAAGTCCTACTACAAAGTCTATCATATATACAAAGGCAACTGCAACATGGTCCAACTTCCAGTCACGTGGACAAGGATCATACTAAGAAAACTCCAAGTCCACTTGAGATACATAAGCATGGTCCTGAAAGTGGCCACACTAGGAGGAGCACTTCAAATAAGGACGAACATGGAGCCAAGAGAAACTCAATGGAAGATTCCTCTGGTGAGGACACTGAAAAATCCAAGGAATATTCTAGTGGTAAAACTAGTTCCCATTCTCAAACAAAAGGAAAGAAGAGGAAACATTCCAAGAGTCATGACCCTGAAGAATTCAAGAAAGCCAAACCACCCACCTTTGATGGAGTTATTAATAAGGGGGAAGAAGTAGAATTTTGGCTGCTCGGTTTGAAGAAGTACTTCAGAGTCCATGACGACTCTGAAAACTTAAAGGCTTAAATATCCATTTTCAATTTGAATGGCAAAGATTTCATTTGGTGGGAGGACATTAGGAATATGAAAGGATTCCATGAGAAGAACTTGTCAGGGAAATAATTCAAGAAATACTTCAAGAAGAAGTACTTGTCAGAAACGTACTTTGATGGGAAGACCAAGGAGTTCTATGAACTCAAGCTAGGAAAACTCACCATAGATGAGTATATCAACAAATTTCTCAAGTTGATGAGGTATGTTACCTACATAAGTATGAAAAGGTAAAGATGCGATGGTTTATTAGTGTATTACCTCAGTCCTACCAGGACATAATTGAGTTTGATGATCCAAATACCTTAGAATATACTATTCGAAAAGCAAGGTATTGCTATGAGAAATTCAAGAGTAAGACAGAACCTCGTGAATACTGGAAGAAGAAAAATAATTCATAATTCAAGAAGAAGGGTTTTAAATCCTCAAGATTTAAGAGACCTGGTAAGAGCTCTAGGATGATCCTTCCTGACAGAAGTGTGTATCAACAAATTTTTCCATTCTAGAGTGGAAATAAACCATTAAGAGCAGCTCCAATTAAGACTGATAACACGAAGAGAGAAACCTTGAAATGTTGGGGTTATGGAGAGGAACATCAGCCGAGGGACTGTCTACATAGGAAAAAAAACCATGGGAGGGTCTACAACGTCTAAGAGGCTACCACAATCAATGATGTGGCTAAGAGCCTGTCAAAAATTTATGAAGCCTTGGATAATAAACAAGATGACCACCAAGCTTCAGTGGTGGAGATGGAAGGTACGATTTTCAACCATCCTGTTTCCATTTTAATTGACCCTGGTTCTAATTTGCGTTATGCTACCCCTCAAACTGTTGAGAAATGTAAATTGCAACAAGTTAAACATGTTAAATCTTGGATGGTACAACTATCCACTGGAACCAAAAGAAATGTAATAGAGGTCATACCAGCATGCCAATTTGTCATGAGTGGGTTTCACACCCAAGAAAACCTAAACATACTTCCTCTAGGATCTTATGACCTTGTGATTGACATGGACTGGTTGGCTGCCCACAAAACCAAGTTGGAATTTTACAATAAAACTTTGGAGTGTGAAAATGAAGAAGGAAGGAGGGTAACCTTACAAGGGATTCAAAAGCCTATCTCAGTGAGACAAATATCAACACTCCAAGTGAAGAAGTATTGAAGAAAGGGATATCCCTTGTATGTAATACAAGTACTAAACTATGTTGAGAATGACAAACCGAGCCTAGAAGACCATCCCCTATTAAGAGAATATAAAGATGTATTCCTAGAAGAGGTACCAGGTCTACCTCCAAGAAGGGATATTGAATTTTCATGGCCATGTGGTTATGTCATATTATGTATCCAATGCATGGATGCATTGTATAGATGTGGCCATGGGTATTGGCACATTGATTGTTATTTTATTTAGTAGTTAATTGTTACATTATGAAAATCCCATGGTGTTGAAAATACGTAATGATGCATAGATGAATTATGTTCAATATGAGTACTAGCTGAAGGTGACTGGATTGTTGGTTTTTACAATTACAAGATTAGTTTTTGGAGATATATAAAAATGTTACAAGTGATATTACATGAATTATTGAATGCAATGAGGTGAATGCATGTATTTATTATATAACATAGAAATGATTATGCTAACAACTGAAATGATGTGAGTATTGCTAACTCATGAAGTTGAAAACATTTTAGGAATTGTTAGATATTACAACAAGAAATTTGCAAGTTAAAGTAGCCACATAATGATAAATTACAGAAAAGATCTATTGGGGGAGATAGAGTAATAAAAAAATTTATGAATAGAAGAAAGAAAATATTGGCTGATAATACATATGTAAAGAATAATGGGTTCATTCCATTCAATATTCGAATTCCATTTAATGTCAAGAATTAATGTAAGTAATTGAATTGTAGTTTCCATGAATATATATATATATATATATATATATATATATATAGAGAGAGAGAGAGAGAGAGAGAGAGAGAGAGAGAGAGAGAGAGAGATTAACAATTTGTTTGGCTGAGGAATGATGAAATTGCAGGAAGAAATGGTATTGGATATGGAAGTGTTGTAAGCCCATAAATAATACCAATGCCTATTATTGCAAGAGCCAAATTATTATGAGCAGAAGCTCATGTCTGGAAATTTTATTTTTCCTATATAAAACAGTTGTGGGAATTATAATTTATTAAATTACTGACAAAATGTTTTGGCTGAATGTAAATCGAGAAAATTGTGGGTAGGATGGTATTGAATATGGTAGGTATGTAATCCCATAAGGAATACTTATATCTATATCTACAGAGACAAAAATTATGAGCATAAATCTCATGCTTGGAAAATTTTGTTTTCCTGTATAAAACAAATTTGACATTTATGATTGAAATGGTTATAATGATATCTAATGATGACTATATGTGTATAATATATATGATATGTTGGATATGCAATATGGAAACAATGGAAAAGGTTACTATTGTGACATTTTATTTATTATTTGTTATTTATTATTTATTTATTTTTTATACTGGGGGAATCGACAACTCGCGGTTCTCGTACTTGCATGACACGTGGTCGATACCCGTACGATAAATCTATACCCCCAGGTGTAACACACATCCCAAAAGCATGGAGCACAAGTAAAGCAGGGTGAGAATCTAACTTGAGACTTCCTTTACATATTTCCTTCCATTTACACAACACATGCCAATTGGTCCACACCCCTGTGGGCTCTACTATTGTGACATGAGAACCATGTGTCCCTAGAAATAATGTTGTGCAAGAAAGACTTGGTTAGGAAAGATGGATCACCCGAGGGACTATATATTAGAGAAGGGGATGCCTAATCCTAGGCCTAGAAGGTGAGTGACCTAGAGGAAGAGGAGACTTTGATAGTTCTAGTAAATTATTGATTGGGATCATGCACACAATGGGTATGTCAAGGGAAAAAATGATCCAAGTTAACGAGACAACCACATGGATGCATATCCATGAACCACATAGATAAGTATTGTACTGGATTATGAAAATTTACTCTTAGACTATGAACAAAAATAAAAAATTTAAGAACAAATTGTGAATTGACATGCTTGTTGATTTGAAATGTTGTAGGAAAACGATGAATGTTGAGGATCTAGAAAAGTACTATACTATGAGGGAAAAAAATAAGGTGATGTTGGAGCAACTGAATGACAAAGGCATGGAATGAAGAAATTCTAATGGACTTGTTGCACTTGGAGTTATGGAAACCACAACTCTAAAACTTTTTGGCCAACTGCATTGGATCCCTGGATAGAAGTGGAACAACCTGAGGGACTACATGGAAGAGAAAGGGGCTCATTTCTTTGGGTTGTGCATGGTTGATAGGGAAGGAGATCTTGCTGGTTGTAACTGCTGCCATAAATATAAATTTTGAATATCATTATACATGTTTTGAGTCGAAATGCCTATGTATACATGTTTAATTTAGTCCAAAGTGTCTATGTATATAAGAGTTGGATGGAATTCCCGTGGGGATTAAAACCAAAGAGCCTATATTTGTAATGTTAATAACATTGGATTGGTGTTGTGCACTGAGGAGAGTGCCAAAATAAGGGGAGGGGGATGTAACACCCCGGTTTTAACCCTTATGAACTAAGAATGTATTATGTAATTATGACTTAGGATGGTGAGATAGTAAAGTTGAAAAGGGGCCAGAGTGCCTAGGAAATGTAATAATTCATATACATTAATAAAATACACCGTTGGCTACAAGACGAACAAGGAAAAAAGAGATAGGGTCTATGATTCCACAAGATAGGGGGATTGTAATATCCCCAGGTATAACCCCAGTTGTAATAATGAATTTTAAACATGTTTGATAGGTTTGTGAGCCAAGTTATAATAAGCTAGAAGGCTTATGTATAAGGCCATTAAGCGTGCTTTTGTATATGTAAATACTCACATCATTAATATAATTACATCGTTGCATGTAGACCGACCATGAAGAAAGATTTATGGGGGAATAAGCTCCACTAGGTAGGGAAAGGGAAGGGGCTAAGAGTCTAGGAAAAGGGGCTAAGCTAGAGGTCTTTCCTCTAAGGGAATAATATTATATTATTATTTCCTAGAGGCTAAGGTTTGGACATAACCTATTTTTTCCTAGGTTCCTATGGGAAGGGGAACAAATGTTAAGTGGAGCTCATGCATCTTTAGGAAGACAAGTGTCAACCTGGGCACATGTAGGTTTAGGGGAAAATTTGGTTCTTTGTTTTCCCCTCGCCATGGTGGGCAGACTCCCGACACTTGCACTCAAGTAGACAGAGAGATCCTTCACGCAAAAAACCTTTGTTTCCTCATTGTTTTGACCTTTGCAACCTAGGGGGGGGAACCGACACATCGTGTTATGAAGATAACTATTTTTTCTTATGAAGCACGACACGACTGTGTAGTGCCTGAGGCAGATCACATATTATCCATTTGTTGTTGATACCCATGTCTTCTCTAGACTGGTGTGGCTTGATGTCATTACCAGAGCCCATACCCTATTTCACTACTTTGGTTACCCTCTGGACTTAGGAGATGGATAGAAGAAGTAGGTTTTCAGGCCTGCGAGAAACTCTCTCTAGGTGAGATAGTGTGATGAGGAAGTGAGCTCTTATGGAGGAAGTCTAGTAGCAACTACAGAGCTTTGAGAATTCCTGATCCAACCTATTGCTAAAACCCTAAAAAGGGAGGTGTAGTAGTCGATGGACTGTGTGGTAGTGAAGGTGTATAGTCATGAGGTGGAACAAGCATGTGGGGAATGAGATTCTGTGAGATGTGGGTGTAAGTGGATCCTTGGAGGAATTCCTTCCTATTAAACTATGTGATTTCCCTGCCAACCTTGCCTAGCCTAGGAATCCCTTGCCCGGTGGAGTTTAGTCCAAGCTCAGGGGTGCACATTATTGATATTGATGAGTAGCATGGTCTATGGATGGGAGGTTTGCACGTAGTTGGTGGTCTTGTATTAAAAGATAAGTGCCACTTCTATGCTCATTTACATGCTGTTTAATTGTACATGTGATATAATTGATGAGTAAGGTCTAGATATATTGTATATGTTGTATGTGTAGGATTACTGTTATTTCCTCATTAAAAAATGTATTATTAGAATATGTCGTATGTATATGTTTATATATAGGTATATGATAATTTTCATTTCTATGTTTATATGGATGTGTATGATGTTTCTGCAAGTATCTCTGTGTGGCATAGCCCAATAGATTAAGGTTGGGGATGTCACAGAGTGGTATCAGAGCATGAAAGTTTATTTTGGTGGAATGACCCAACCTTTTTCTCTATGGTTTGGAATGTATCAAATATGCAGTTGATTAGGTAGTGTTACCCGATAGAGGTTTGATGTACGGGGACATTACTCAGAGAAAAATATGTTTACTCAGTGACATTGCCCAACCTATTGGTGGTCGGGGATGTTACAAAATGGTATCAGAGCCATGGTTTCAACACTAATCCTGGATGGGCCAGGAAAGTGGAAGTTGAAGAAAAGGTTTCAGAAAGGAATTTTTGTCGAAATGGACAAAATTGAAGTTCAGAGCCCCATTTTTGACACTGTTCCTGAGTTGAGCTGTATAAGTGGTTATGGAATCAAAATCTCAGAGAAAATTGTTGTCGAGAGGGAAAAAAATTGAATTTAATAGCATCCCAGAGTGCCAATAGAACACCTTGGTCATGTTTGGAATCTCAGGAGGTACAGTGGTTCAAGAAAGACAACAGAGAAAATAGACTGCAGTAATTGTGGGTTTGGAACCGCAAGGTTCAAAGTTGGGCTGTAAGATCTGCACAGGGGAAAGGCCAACGTTTTCCAAACCTCAGATATGGAAAAAGGTGCATGAGAGTTAACCTCCAATTCCTTCAGACTTCATGACTTCGGTGAAGTTTATGTGTTATAGAGAAAAAAAGGGGCTGAAGCCCAAAGTTCAAAGTCCTGGAGTGGATCTACGTTGTAGATCCGGGGAAAAGTACTTGACCATTGGATTGACCGAAAAAATATTAGATCATTTAGATTGGGCCAAGAGAAAGAGGTAAGGCACTGTGGTGAAGAGAAAATCACAGTCGTCATATTTGAGCTCAAGTGGTTGTGAGTCGTATATTTCACAACAGATTGTAAGTTTGACACTTCGGGAGAAATGGAGTGTGCTAGAGAAAAAATCTCCCAAAGTCCCAAATTTCGGAGTCAATCTGGGTTGTCCATCAAAGGATATGTGTGTCTGAAGATAAACTTATTCGGAGTTCCGATTTTGAAAGAATTGGAATGTGCTAATGTGAAAATCTTCCGAAACCCCGAAGCTCGAAGTTTCGAAGCCGAAGAGTCGAAGTGATGTGGCATGATGACATTACCTTGGGTGATGTGAACTTCCCTAGTATTTTCATTTGTGACCACCTTAAATGATGATATTTGTATTATGTGGACCCCCCTAGAAGTTTAAGAAGTTCAGGAGTTCAACATTCGGAAGATTTGAGGTGTGAAAGTGTAAAATCTTCCGAAGTTCCAAAGTTCCAGAGTTTTGAAGTCCAGGAAATCCTGAAGTCCTAAAGTGACATAACTTGCTGATGTCACTTGAGATGATGAGGACACATGATATGTGTGCCATGAGTCAGTGAGTTATGTACCCTTAGAATATTGATTATGCCAGTTAGAACATGACATGTGTCACCCACCTGATTGGGCCATGTGTCTGCTTTTAGTATTTTGCCACGTGGCACTTCCCTCAAGTATGATTGGTGGGGCCCTTGATGGATTGCACAAAGCATCTAAACTTGGTCAATAATTATTAAAGTTTGAAGACTCCCAAAGCTATGGAGAGTGAAGTAAATCCTCACCATTGGTCGAGGAGGGACACACAACAGTGGATCGGGAGAGGGTACTTGGAAATAGATGCAACAGTCCAGAGACTTGGTACTCTAGATGGTTTGAGAGTGTGGACAGTTTGAAACTCCCGAAGCCCGGAGTCCCGAAGTTGATCATGGTCGTTGGTTAGTGAGAAGGCACAATTTGTTGATTTGTTGTTGGTGAGTTTGTTGGTCCGGTACTTTGATGGACCTGTAGAGAAGTTCTTCAAAAACTCTCGAAGCCGAACTTCCATGATAGATCTCAGTCGTTGGATGTTGGGAATCCATGGACCGTCAATCCACCATTCTTTGTGAGTTCTCCAAATTCGGCACTCTAGGGAATTAGAGGTTTGGAGTTGTGAGAATCCCTGAAACCCAAAGTCTTGGAGCCCCAAGGTCTTGAAGCTCCAGATAAGTGCCTAACAGACTAGCGCTTGGTCACAACTGATGGTCACATGATATTAGGGGAAAAAGAAAGAGGGCTAGTTCCCAGAAATTGTTTTTAAGAATAGAGAAGGGCTTAGAGATAGAGCCCATGGGGTCCATGATTGAACATACCTACATTGAAAGAAGTAAATAAGGTATGTAAACCTGAAGAGAGGATCTAGGAAGGATCCAAGAGCCAATTCGACTATGTGAAATAAAAACAGTTGTACAAAGATAGCCTTCCAGAAAGCACCATTGTACAAACATTTATAACTTTTTTCTTAGGATTATGAATTGAGAAAGGAGGCAATCATTGGAAAGGTCTTGGAAGGAGGATTCCAGGTATTCAACCATCTACGATACATGATAATGCATGAACCATAAGTTCATATGGAGATGCAAAGAATGGGAATAAGGAAGGAAGGTTTTATGGAATATGAAAGAGTTTGGAGATAAGATGTGACATCTCCAAGGATCAGTCCCGTAGTCGGAGATAACACCTCCATTATTGCTATCAGAATGCGCATTGGAAGCATGGCATGAAGGTCATCAAATATGGCATGAAATAAGTTGAATATGCATGTCAGAAGGCTAAATCAAATTTCTTCAAGAAAGAAGTTGGTGTTAACTAACCAAAGTTACTCAAAGAACATGACTTGAATTATAATTCGTTCATGCAGGAGCTAGATCAGAGGAATCCAAATAATAATGGAATGCTGAAAATTAATATCATCATAATATGTGGTTGCAAGTATGCAGGGTACACAAGGAAGGACTCCTCGATTTATTCAAGTCCATGAACATTTTAAGATAATGGAATAAGAATTCATGAGGTAGATATGAAGTCAGGAATAATTTAAAAGTGAAATGATTTCTAAAGAGAAAACAAAAAGTAACAAGGAAGAAAAATATGGTTCTATGCATGGGTTTGAATATAGAGGAGATGGTGCCTGACAATAATCCATCGTAAATTACATAGAGCCACGAATGGAAACCAAGAGGTTGTAGGTATCACTTGAAGTTATGATGGTAAGGTAAAATAAGTACTTTCAGTTAATTCCATGTAGATAGAAAAGGAGGCACATGTACATCCTTACAGTATGCTAGAGATTGGCTAGGAAAGTCAAGTTTGAGGCTAGTTGGCAAAGAGAAGAGAAGAGTACAAGAAAACCTCAAGTAATAAAGTATTTAGTTAGGAAATGGTTGAAGGAGTTCAGTTTCAAAGAGTAACTAGATATTGAAGATCCAAAGTCTATAAGACAACATGTTTGAAATTACAATTCATCCAAATATGAGTTAGGATAGTAGGATCCAGGGAATAAATGAAAGTTGAATGTTAATATCAGTTGGGTATTGGCTGTAAATTCAAAGGGAAGCCAAGGGTGATTATATAGAAAGTGCTCAGGATAGAAATAATCACGTACAGTGGATAAAATGAGAGCACAAGAAGATTTAGGAATCTGGGAAGAATTAAAGACTTCTGGGATCAAAAAGGAAAAGTTTTTTAGGGAGAAAGAAATCGTTGCAATTTCTATGGCAACAAGTATATTATAGCTTGTTGGGATAGCCAAAGAAAAAAAAAATTATTTCATGTTTGCAAAGTGTTGTTGATGATGTTGTTGCATATGGAAGGAAGCAAAAAAAAGAGAAAGTGTTGGTTATAAGTTTGATCAAAGAAGCATGAAAGCTTCTACTATAATCAACTAATCAGGTAACATCAAATTCGTTTAATGGAAGCTATGCAGGTAAGTATTCTCTTTTGAAATTATGTTACATAGTTTCCAAAGGGAAATTCAGGTGAGAATTTTCCCCGATTGAATTTTTATGATACACAGGATAGTATTATTTGAATGTATTAACATGAATAAGATACCACTAGATGTGGTAAAGGCTAGCGGTTTGTCATAATTATCAAAGATTTTTAACTTTTGAATGCACACACTGACATAGTAGAATGTCATGTTAATTTGGTTATGAGGTAACAACCAAAGAAATAAAAGATAAGAACTTGTTATAGGAATGAATGCCAATAAAGCTAGTCATGTATGAGACCAAGACATGTTGGATATGGAAAAGTATGGATATGGGAAGGTTATGAACCACACATGTACTAAAATCTTCCTACCTTTAAATAAAACTTGGACTACAACCTTTTTTCTAACACTAATGAACAACACAAAATTATATTCTTGGGGTAGTGTTCGGGTCGAAAAGGAGGGCATCCAATTAATTGGGAAAAAAATAGGAAGTGTGTGGGGAATGTGTCAAGACATTGGCCAAAATTCCAACTTATGGATGGTGAGATACATGACTGAGATAAAGAGAATTCTGTAATTCAATGAAAGATGCATTGAGAATTGCACTCATGCATAGTAAGTGTACTTGAATGCATTTGTTGAATGTGTTTTGTAAGTACATGCATATATATTATTGCATGGAAATAATTGTTACTAACAACTATAATGTTGTTAACTCATGAAGTTAAGGACATTTCAGGATTTTTTAGATATTGCAATAGAAAATTTGCAAGTCAAGTAGTCACGTAAGCATTGACTACAGAAAAAAATTTTGTTCAAAAAAAATAAAAAATAAAGAGAAGTAATGAATTTACAGATATTAATTATGAACATGCATATGCATAGAATGATGAGACATTATATTTTATTAAATTGTTTTCTAATTGTGATTGAATTTCTAGGTGCAGACAATTATAAGATCATTGCATATGGTTTTGTACATATTACAATTGAATTATGATGTACAGGAAATACTGACAATTGTTGGTTGTATGCAAGAGGAAGCATTGCATGAAAAATGGTATCCATTTTGGTTCTTTTGGAAAACCACCAGGAAGGCTACACTCCTGATATGGAAATAGACAAGAAGAATTATGAAATAGATTCTCATGTTTTGGGGAAAAGTTGAATTCCCTTTTTAACTAATTTTGAGTTCCTAAATGAATTCTTTTATGTTCTCTCGTGATAACTGCATGTGGGTGATGCAGATGAAATGATATTAATTAAAGTTGGAATGTTGAATACAAAGAGTAGCTCAAGGAGGATGATGATTGGAGACAATGAATAATACCTTATGGATCCTCGATGGTTCTTGGTGTGTGTACACTTCTCCTTGGGTTGCCTTGGAGAAGGATGGAGCCCTGGAGGGATAAGTGTGGGGATAGGTTCCCTGGTATCAGGCCTAGAGGGTACCTGGAGACCTATTAGGGAAGTTGGAACTCCAGGAGCCACGATGCTCTGATACTTCATGCTCGGCCTATGCTGGAGCCCTGGAAGGAAGGTGCATACTACCTTGGGTTGTACACACATGTGGAGAATGAGAGATTGTTGGTTGGAGTAATGTTGAGGTTTGGTACCTTGGCCTAGACCATGTTGATATGGATTGTGGACCATGGCTATCTTGGGAAGCCATTTCCATGATGGATTCATATCCCTCCTCAAGGGTGGAAGGTCTTCTCAATCAAAATATAAGTATCAATTCTCTATTCAATGCATGTTGTGTATCTTGTATTGTAACATACCCGACCACCAAGAGGTCGGGCTATGCCACTTAAACAGGTTGCAAAACACCCAACCACCCATAGGATAGGAATGTTGCAGTTCCAAGACTCAGTTCTCTGATCTCTAATTCGAAAACAACGAAATTCTCAACAATATTAGAAGCATGCAAACCACATGCATAAGACAAGATCCATGTCACAACATAAAAGAGATAAACAATGTTCCTTGCACAACAAATAACCAACAGATAGGCACATTAGAATACATATATCAGAGATAATTAAATACACAGTGAAACACATTAAAAAGAAAACACAGAGAGCACTTATCTTTGCAAGTAAACGTTCACCAACTGGCTGTAGACCAAGGACATCCCCCCTAACCATATACGTTGATGTTCATTTACTCTCAACAGCAGGTCACCCCCGAGCCAGGGCTATGAATCCAAAAGGACGGGTCTTAGGCCAAGTCTAAATACACAGTAGTTGGCTAAGTAGCTCTCATATTTCCCAACCTCACAACAATCCTAATTTCCATCTCTCTTTCCCCCTCAGCCTGCACAACCCCAAGAAATGAACACCTTTCTTTGCCATGTAGTCCCTGAGGCTCTTCCATTTCTCTCTAGGGCTCCAGTGCTACTAGTTAGGAAATCTCCCTACTGGAAATTCCAAGGACTCTTAGTTGTGGATAATTCCATCCAAAATTCCATCAATTTAATGCACATAGGCATCCATTCCCTCTAATAATGATCAATAAATCATTACAAACATTCAATGATGGATCTCCTCTTCCTGCCATTCATTTCCATGCTCAACCCAAGATCACATGAACTATAAGTAGTGAGTGAAGAGGAAGAAGAACAAGTGAACCAGTGAGAAGAGGAAGAACCAAGGGAAGAACGACACAAAAATAGACCCCAAGGGATGTTTAAATAATTACATGAAGACAAGAGCCACATGGCCTCCCTCCCAAGAAGCTAATGTAACCCCCTCTTCTCCATAAAATCAATTATGGGTAAATAAAATAATAATAAAAAGACTTAGCCCCTCAAGCCCCCTCTCTCATGGAATCATATCCCCCTATCTCTTTTGTCCTTGTCGGTCTTACAACCAGTGGTGTATTTTATTAATGTATAGGAAGTATTACATTTCCTAGGCACTCTGGCCCCTTTTCAACATTATCGGCTCACCAACCTAAGTCATATTTACATAATACATTATAGTTTATAAGGGTTAGAACTAAGATGTTACATCCCCCTCCTCTTATTTTGTCACTCTCCTCAGTGCACAACACCATTCCAATGTTATTAACATTACAATTACAGGCCCTCTGGCCTTAATTCACATAGGTAATCCAACCCAATCTTATATACATAGGCACTCTAGCCTAAAACATGTATTCATAGGAATTCCGACCCAAAACATGTATGATGATATTCAAAATTTATATTTATGGAAGCAGTTCCAACCAACAAGATCTTGTTCCCTCTTAGCCATGCACAACCCAAAGAAATGAACCCCTTTCTTTTCCATGTAGTATCTCAGGCTATTCCACTTCTCCTCGTCTTCAGTGCACTCGGCTAGAAAGTTTCATAGTTATGGGTTCCATAACTCCAGTTGTAGAAAGTCCATTGGAATTTCTTCCTTCCATGCCTTTGTCATTTAGTTTCTCCAACATCACCTTATTTTCTCTCATAGTCTGGTACTTTTCTAGATCTTCAACATTCATCATTTTCCTATAATATTTAAAATTAGTGAGCATGTCAGTTCAAAATTTGTGCATAAAATTATCATTCTTTCTCATATTGTAAGAGTAAATTTTCATCATCCAATACAATACTTATCTGTGTGGTTCATGGATCTGCATCCATATGGTTGCCTCGTTAACTTGGCTCACTATTTTCCCTGGCATACCCATTGTGTGCATGACCCCAATCAATAACTATCAAAGTCTCCTCTTCCTTGTGGTCACTCACCTTCCAGGCCCAGGCTCAGGCATCCCATTTTCTACTATGCAGTCCCTCAGGCGATCCATCTTGCCTGACCAAGGTTCCCTTGCAAAAGAATTTTTCTAGGGACACATGGTTCTCATGTCACAACAATAGCCTTTTCCATGCTTTCCATCTTGCACATCCAACATCTCATCTGTATTATACACATATAGTCATCATGATATATCATTATAACCATTTCAAACATAAATGTCAAATCTATTTTATACAGGAAAATAAAATTTTCCAAGCATGATGTTTCTGCTCATAATGGTTGGCTCTGCAACTGTAGATATCAGTCTTCCTTATGGGATTACATATATTCCATATCCAAGACCATTCTACCTGCAATTTCTTCAATTTACATTCGTCTAAAACAATTCGTCAGTAATTATCAAATCACAATTCGCAAAACTGTTTTATACAGGAAAAATAAAACTTCTAGACATGAGCTTCTGCTCATAACAATTTGACTCTTGCAATAATAGGAATTGGTCTTCTTTATGGGCTTACAACACTACCATATCCCAGAACCCTTTCCTGTTGGATTACTGAGAGGGGGGGTGAATCAGTAATAGCGTAATTATAATCCTTTTTCTTCAAATGTTATATCAATGTAGAGTTATTATCCAATAATTAGGAGTAAGAATTAAACAATCAAACACATACACAGTACACCAGTGTTTTACGTGGAAACCCAAATCGGGAGAAAACCACGAAATTCTTTTTCTTATATGTCTTGAAGAATTACATTCCTTGAAAGCACCAACTTCCTTTGTTTTCTAGCTGCAACTGGAAGGAGGCTCCAACCCCCTAGTTTCTTAGGCTACAACCTAAAGGAAGCTCCAACTCCCCAATTCTCTGGCTACAACCAGAAGGAGGCTACAACCCCCAATGTTCTCTGGATACAACCACCTGTCCTTGCCCCGTCCTGGAACCCTGAAGTAGAAGTAGAATGATGGAACCACTGTCACACTATCACTGTGAGATATACCACTGTAAACTTGTACCAATAAATCTGAACCATGCATCAACCTGTACCTCAACCTGTAATCAACCTGTACCATAAACAAGTGCATCAACCATGCACCAACCTATAATCAACCTGTACCATAAACAGTGCATACAACCATGTACAAAGTATGTACCAATCATGTGTCAACTACTCATCAACTATGACTCATCAATATGTACCAACGTCATCAACTATACACCTCATGTATGTGTGCCAACTCATCAACTACTTGTCTCAACCATGTACTCAACATG
>ML777462.1:923299-935372 GCA_009831015.1 Picea engelmannii | reverse complement strand
TATGAATCTAACTATTTTTTTCTATGAAGCATGAAACGATTGTGTAGTTCCCGAGCCAGATCACATATTAGCCATTTGTTGTTGCTACCCACATCTTCTCTAGATTGGTGTGGTTTGATTTCAATACCAGAGCCCATACACAATTTTGTTGTTGTGGTTACCCTCTGGACTTAGGAGATGGATAAAAGAAGAATGTTTTTAGGCCTGTGAGAAACTATTTCCAGGTGAGAGAGTGTGCTGAGGAAGTGAGATCTCTTAGAGGAAGTCTAGTAGAAGATACAAAGCTCTGAGAATTCATGATCCAACATGTTGATGAAGCCCTGAAAAATGAGGTGTAGCAACCGATGGACTGTGTGACAGTGAAGGTGTACACTCCTGGGGTGGAACAGAAATGTGGGGAATGAGATTCTATGAGATGTGGGAGTAAGTGGCTCCTTGGAGGAATTCCTTCTTGTTGAACTGTGTGATTTCCCTATTGACCTTGCCCATCCTAGGAATCCCTTGCCCGATGGAGTTTAGTCCCATATCGGGGGTGACCCACTGCTGAGAGTGATGAGCATTGTGGTCTATGGTTGAGAGGTTCGTGGAAGATCTGCACACATTTGGTGGTCTTCTATTAAAATATAAATTCCACTTCTATGTTTATTTACCTAATGTGTAATTACAGATGTGATATAATTGATGAGTAATGCCTGAATATATTATATATGTTGTATGTGTAGGCTTACTATTATTTCTGCATTAATCTGTGTATTATTAGAATATGTCATATGTATATGTCTATATATAGGTAGATGATAATTTTCATTTCTATGTTTATATGGATGTGTATGATGTTTCTGTAAGTATCTCTGTATGGCATAGCCTAGTAGATTAAGGTTGTGGTTTTCACAGAATGGTATCAGAGCATGAAAATTTCTTTTGGTGGCACCATCCGGCCTGTTGGTCTATGGTTGGGGATGTAGAAAATATACAATTGATTAGGTAGCATTTCCTGGTAGAGGTTTGATGGATGGGGACATTACTCAGAGAAAAAGATGTTTACTCAGTGATGTTTCCCGGCCTGTTGGTCATCGGAGACGTTACAGGGCTTGAGGGGCTAAGTATTTTTATTATTATTTTATTTTACCCATTATTGTTTTTATGGAGAAAAGGGGTTACATGAGCTTCTTGGGAGGGAGGCCATGTGGCTCTTGTATTCATGTAATTCAAGCATATCTTGGGGGATATTTTGGGTCTTCTTCATCTTCTCCCCCTTCCCCTTTTTCTTCTTCTTATTCCTTTTTCCTCACTCATTATGGATATTTCGGGTTCTCTTGGTCTAAGCATGGATACAAATGGTTCTTTGGGTGGATCTTGGTTAAGTTTTCTCAAAAATACGAATATGGGGAGTCCCAACATCGATATTATTGATCAGAAGCACTGGAGCCCTAGAAGGAGATGGACAACTTGAGGGATTGCGTAGCAGAGAAGGGGTTCCATTCTATTGGGTTATGCAGGATGGGTAGAATAGAGCTGGTGTACTTTGTATTGTTGTGAGTGTTGAAATTACTGTGATAAATCGAGTGTTGAAAGGCATCTTAGTTATGATATTGATGGCAGTTCAGATAGAACTGTCCACAACTGAGAATCCTTGGAGTTTCCAGTAGGGAGATTTCCTAACCAGTAGCACTCGATCCCTAGAGGGAAATGGGACAACCTGAGGGACTTCATGGAAGAGAAGGGTGTTCGTTTCTTTGGGTTTTGCAGGATGAGGGGGAAAGAGGATGGAAATTCGTATTTGTTGTGTGGTTGGGAAACCTGAGAGCTAGTTAGCCAATTGTTGTGTGTTTTATATTTGGCCTAGGACTTGTCCTTTTGGATTCATATCCCTGGCTCGGGGGTGACCTCTTGTTGAGACTAAAAGAAAAACAATTTCTATAGTTGGGAGGAACGTCCTTGGTTTGTAGCCAGTTGGTGAACGTTTACTCGCAAAGATAAGAACTCTCTGTGTTTTCTATGTAATGTTTTTTTCATTACTTATTTAATTATCTATGAGATATGTATTTTTAATTTTCCTATCTGTTGGTTATTTTTTGTGCATGGAACATTGTTTACTGATTTATGTTGTAGCAAGGATCTTGTATTATGCATGGGTTTTTCATGCCCCTCTGTTATTAATGAGAAATATTTTGATTTTGATATAATTTCAGAGAACTGAGTCTTGGGACTGCAATGTACCTCACCTGTTGGTAGTTGAGTGTGTTGCATCCTATTTAAGTAGCATAGCCTGACTTGTGGGTGGTTGTGTATGTTACACCATTCCAACTCATTTATGGTATGGAGGCAGTCCTTCCAATTGAATGAGAAATCCCATCATTTAAGCTAGATGTAGAATTTCTACCAAATACCTCCGCCGAGTAGGAGCGTCTTGTTCATGGGCATAAGTGAACACTCATCAAATGGAAGGGATATTATGGTCCGAGGTTGTCTACAATAACCTAATTTGTTTGGGGTAACTCACCCTGACGGGTTTTATGACTCTATTAGAGAATGAGGGGATCTAATCTAAAATACAAAAATTAATACAACTAATTATTTATTGACAAATACCTACTATGTACATTTATTGTTCACACATATCACTATATAATTTACAAAATGTACAGGTAAGAGATTTGCGATAAATATCGTGAAACTAATAATTTGGATAGGAAACTAAATTCCAGGGAAAATTTATAATATTTAAAGACCTAATATTAATCTACAGAATGTTATTAATCTAACTTAAATAAAAATTACAAGAGGATAATGAATGTAAATGATGGCCAATTCTAGTTTAAAGAACAAAACATTTAAACCATTAATGGTAATTTACATTCATGACAATAAATAAAAGAAACAAAAAATTAACTAACCTATTTATTGGCCAATAATAAAGAGAACTTATAATTGTTCCTTCATGTATAAAGCTTCTCCAACAAACTGTATGTCAAGAGAAAGCTATGGTGAATGGTTTTGAAATATCAAGACCATGAGAATTCCCAAAGAAATTCACTTCAAATGGAAATCAAAATCTTGTTTATGATGCAGAAAGAACAATTATTTAATTTGATCCTTATGAATATACATAAATCATTGATCAAGAGAAGAGATAACTTTAATTGACCAATTAATTATAACAAGTATAAAAACATACAAAGAAATTTAAATTATTTAAATACTTGTATCAAAATAACACTATCATAGAGATCATAATTATTTGGGACAATAAATTATTAAAACCGAAATAAGGATGACATGAAAATAATTGTAACAATGATAATGCAGGGACAAAATGGAAAAAATCTAAATCCTACCATACATTATTAATGCGAGAAGGATATGAATTATACAATCACAGATCTTACATTAAAAAACAACACAGTACCACTTAGAGGGAAAAATCCTCAAGCAATTTGCAATCCAATATCCTTCTTCATAACATTCACATCGTTCTATTATCCCAAATTTTTCCCCTCCTGTCACTGCCACATCTATGTCTATTTAAACAAAATATGGATCGATCCTCTTATCATCATGATAGCGGAAAATCCTTAAAAAATATGATTTCTTTGAATAGTATATCCTAACCTCTACTTAAAATAGAGAAGTCTGAAAATAAAAGAGCAATTTGTTTCAACAAATTTGACAAAGTTGGTTGATATAACCACAAGGATTCTAACTTGTCTCTCCATAACTCATTCTACATGATTTTTGGATGAAATGAAATATTGACAACACCCAACTATATTCAACATTGTTGATCACGATCCCTTTAGATCCTTCCAACACATGTAAATGAAAAACAAGATTAATTAAAATCAATACAAAACTAATTAAAGACTAGTTACATAATCTTGGATTCTAAAGGTGATCTAAAAACATTATAAAATCAATATAAATCTAAAATTGCATCAAAACAAAACAAATCAACACAAAATAATGAATTTCATTGCCATAAATTATACATTGGAAATAGAAGATGCATGAAATTCAGATTCAACAATAATATTTACATTGGTGGATTTGTTAGCATTAGTGTCTGGAGAATTCTTTAGTTTCTTAAGAGCTCGAGGAAAAACCTGTTCTAAAGCATTCATTAACTTATGGTTTCCCCTCTTTACTTCTCTATTTTGTTCATGCATATGATCTACAAACATCTAGAGATAAGGATTGACCGAGTAGTACCTCTCAACCCATAACTGGCATTTACGACAACTCTCAGAGTCTAGCTTTGATTTAAGATGTTGGAAATTCTTCTCCAAGGGATTTTATGTAGTTTCATTACCCCTTAGAGCAGCCAGAATACCTATCATCCCTCTAGACTTGCTAAGAAAAGGTGTTATCTTATCAACACAATCGTATGGGGTTGGATCCTATGATCCATATTTTCCATTATCGTTTTCACAGGAGGAATTGTTGTCTTCTATGGATACAGGTTTCATAAGGGCTTCCTTCTATTTAGACCTATTTCTTATCATCCTAGAAAGTTGAGAACTAATTTGAGTCTTCGAAAAGAAAAGATAAAATATTACACAAAACTATACAGAACCTTTACCTCAACCGAAATAGAATTTCTGAGAAATTTCTCTTTAAAAATGGGGCATATCTATGAAATGGTTTTTTGTTTTAAGAAACTACCTATGTGGACAGTAAACGAGCCCAATCCTGAGATGGGTTTTAGAAATTTTTTTCAAACTCTTCGTCGTTTGTTCAGAATCCATCTCACAAAATTATCTCTGTCATACCATTATAGGTAAGAAAAACATGAGGGTCATTCAGTTCTACCCTTACTATAGGGGCCATGAGCTCTATATCTATATTAATGGATAGTATAATATTAAGGGAGAATAGACTACCTTTGTGGGAAAGAATACATATGAGACAAAACACAACAGAATCATGAAAACTAGATAAAAACAAGTCGTCATACCTGATCCCAACAATAGTGGCTAAGAAATCAAATCACAGAGGACGATACGAAGCAATTATTCACTTAATACTTTTATTATATCTAGAGTCGCTTGCATGACAAAGAATTGAGGAATTTAGGGTTGAATGACCCATGTGTTTCCTTGTAATTTGCCACAAATCACTGACCCCAAATCGTGGGCGAAGACACGATCATTGTAATGATCAAAGAGTTTTAGTTACGATCACTTCAGAGGAGAAGGATAAAATTGAATTGTTGAGAACAAAGTATACACGATGAATCACCCATAACCTAAGATAACATTATCATAAACCAAGAATTAGGATTGACCTTTTTAGCATGTGTTACGAGGAAAATCTCTCTATGGCTAGGGTAAACCACAATAGATGAAAATGACTGCAGAAATCAACTCTATCCCAAACATATGCTATATAAACCAATATGCAAGAGAGATAAGAAAGAGGCCTACCTCATCTAGATGTTTGATGAAGTCCACCATTGAGCAATTGAAACCAAAGCTATATAGCTGTAGCTAGTTCTCAACAAACAAACAAAGCAAGCATATGGTGATAATGTAAAAGGTTAGCACATTAGATAGCATAATCCATTAATAACATAGCAAATACGCCCATGGATAATAACTCATATATTTGAAAGATATCAATTGGATGAGAAAGGAGTATTTCTATTAATAAATGATCAAAAGAAGCGAAAATATTATAGACTTCCGTGTCAGCACGGTTCGTAACCAAGAAACTAAGTTCCTTCCAGCTGGGCCTCCACCACTTCAATCCTCCACCAAAGGCAAGCTCATAGGAGGGAGACAATGGGGTTCTCCATCAATAAGGGAAGATATTGGGGGCTAGACACTGTGTTCAGACTTAAAGTACAAAGGGATGCAAACTCAATATGAAGTAATAATTTATCCAGAGTAACTTTGCTCTCAAAGTTGAATTCCTTCTTCTTTTCCATAGCTCGGAATCGACCCATTTATAGCCTTCAAAATGGAACTAAAGGGCCAAGTTGGAACGTTTACAATATATGGAAGGCCAAGGATTAGAGATCCTGACATTTAGTTTTGATTTTTTGGCACAAATCTCGATGTATGCGGGTTGTAGTGGAGAAGCCTGTGTATACGCTTGCTGTATAGTGTGCAAGATGCGTATATGTGGAAAATATTAATTTTTGTCTCTAGAATTTATCAACAGGGAAGATAAGTCTGCATAGGGAAATAGAATAAGGCCCTCTGTGCAATATTTCATAGGGTGAGGCAAATATTTCTATAACAGATGCCCCCTAATGTGTGAGGTCAGAGGAGTATCTGTGATGGCCGAGGTACATTATAAATAACCTAGAAGTGGAGTGGTAGGGGACCAGCTGGACGAACTTGTTTCTCATTACATTCTGCAGTGACTTTGCATACATGGATGCCAATAAAATTACACTACAGACCCATGTGAAAAATATACCAAACAACTGTCCGTGGCCATGAATAGGAAAATACAAATGTGGTTACAAGCCAAAGGTTGTCTTAGTAATGAAAAAGGCCCAGTAGAACTAGTCTTAAAACCAATATGAAGATATCTACATACCATGGAGTAGAATATGATATCCCATGATTACTGAAGTCATATAGGTATTGGTCCAATGAAAAGGAAGCAACAACTCAGGAGAGTTTTGACCACATAGTGATGTCTTCAAGTCTTCTACACAATCCACCAAGGGTGCAAGTCTACATCATGTGAATAAAGGAGTTGATTTCAAACATAATGAGACATATTTGATTACCATTCATTGAGGTATACCGTTAACAAGCGAGAGACAACCTACCGATAATGAAAGTAGGTATCAAGGCATCGAGTACATTCTTACAAGTGTGAATATAGGATTCGGTGTCAAACACCTAAAGAATCCATCGATCATAAGACATTGATGTATTCCCAATTGTCGATGGCGAGTGAGCCTGCCACTGATGACTGCAAGCCTCAAGGTACTCATAAGGCTCTAGGTCCCATTTCCAGAATAAATGAGATGAAGTCGATGGAAAGAGACCCACTGAAAGGATAGAATTAAGGCATCTTTCATCATTCAGCATGAGGTACAAACAAGGAGATTCTTGATTTGTTGGAAATCAAATGAAGAACATGTTCACGAACCAACGACCCTATGTATCTTTCACGTGTTCTAAGTGAAAGTGGTACACCAAAAAGACCCTATGAATAGCAGCCAATGATGAAAACTGCTGACAAAGGAGAGGAAACCACCTATCAGGCTAATGGAATCCAAGACACTGCATGAATCCCAATGTTTGAAAATATCTCTTGCCGTCGAACACAAGGGAAACCACCCAGTCAATGACCAATGATGAAATGTTGACTGCTGGGTTCAAGGATACCTACCAATGATGAAAGTAGGGCCAGGGTGCATGATAGGACTGCAATATCATGTGATTTTGAGACAAACTAAGGGTATGGCCGACATGCAAAGTCAAGAGTTATGAGGAGTGGCCGACACAAGTTGATAGACTACCTTTGAACAAGAGCATGAGACATATGGAGGACTCCAACATGATAGACTCAATGATGAAATCATGAGATGCAAGAGACATCAATGACATTCTCTATAGATACTAGAAGAGTAACCAGTCGGTAGAGAATAATATATAACAAGATCAACTTCCTAAGGCCATGCTAATCCCAAAATTACGATGATGAATGGACTCAATAACTTTTTTCTCTATTCAAAGGTGACACGACTGCTGCCAACATAAGATAATACTCCCTTCCCACCCATCTTTTTCTTTTTTTTCATAGACAAATTAATTTGATGATACATAGGAGGAAATGAGTGTCACAAGTAAGAAAAACTAGTTCCAATAGTGGAACGTACCTATGCTCAATGCAGGGAAATTCATGCGGGAGATGAACACTCGGGGGAATGTTCCCTCCTAGGTATAGGGTGCCAAATTGTGAAGGATATAAACAAGGCTCTTCTTGGTTGAGGATGTAAAACTGCTGAGGCAAATGGTTTATAACTCAAAGTGAGAACTGACTATAGGCTCAATACTACAAGCAAGGGCATGAGATGAAATCACAACTTAACGCCAAAAAATGTCATTTTTTTATGTATTTTAGTCTACTTAGTGTGCAAAAGGGATAAACTTGTACCAAATAGACATCTTTTCAAATCCAATTTATGAGTGTGAAAGAGACAAGTTCACTCGATGATCTTCTCTCTTTTTGATAACGAGTCAGAAAAGAGATTAACTAAGACTCACGACCTTCCAAGTCCAAGTTAACGAGTGTGAAAGGGACAAATCACTCGACAATATTTTCTCTTTTTAAAGTCGTGTTGGAAAATAGCTTAAATTAAAATCGTGGATGATGTTCTAAGCAACATATAATGGGGGAGGCCAAGGCTCCCGTGCAGGACTTCTGTGAAAGGTCAACAACTTACCAAGAGCCAATACAAGCTTGGGAAAACCAAAAGCTTTCCAAGTCAAGGAGGATAAAATATTTGTAGAGGTTGCCTTATCTACAATATATTGAAGAATTCCCCTCATCTAGAAGGGTGTAGAAGAAGGAAGTCGAGGCTCTACATGATCATTCCAATCAAAGGAAACCACCTTAGGACTTGGAGGGAGTATACTCGAAGAGAGTGGAATGATCCCTAGTGAAGAAGGTACAGAGATAGAAATGCTAAGGACATGGTCGAAGGGCGCATCACCCTCCAAGAGAAGAGTGGTATTGACCAAAGATTGCATCGGAAATTTCACTTCCTTAGGCTTGTCATGTTGATACTGAGAGGGGGGTGAATCAATATCAAGTACAATTTAAAAAAAAAATTCAACTTATACTTAAACCATTCAATTATATCCAATGAGCAATGAACAATAGTATAAGAGGAACACCAATACACCACAATACACCATGCACAATATATGAGAAATAATCAATAGTTTATTGTTCAAGGGTAGTAATGACTTCCAAAGGTAGCTACAACTTCCAAATGTAGAGGGAGGGATAAAATTCCAAGAGGAAGATACAATCCTCCAATATCAAGAGAGAGTTGAACTGTCCATCCTTTCCCCTTCCTTCCACCCAAGAATATATGAGAGATAATAAAACTTTACATTAAATCATCACCATCAATCAATCATCACATAGAACCTGATAATGCTTCCTGAGACTTCTTCAATTTCTGCAATTCTTCAATTCTTGGAGTACTCTGATCCTGTAGATAATATTACTCAATGTATTCTATGAAACTCCTCCAATTTTCACTCCTTGAATCCTCCCCAAAAACAGATTATAGAAAGAATGGTAGACTTTATTCAATTCTAGAAAGTTCATAGGACCCAACTTGTACAACATGCCCCGCTCTCAATATTTAACATCCGAATTTGAAACTAACACACAAGAAGACACAGTCCATACTCTTTCCAATGGAAGTGGGCCCACTTCATTTGGATTCTGTATGAAAAATGTATGACTATTTTACCCGGAACACCTGTTTATTTACTAGTTTCACGACTGGTCACAAACCTTATCTTCCATAGAGTGTGTCTCCATAATTAAAACGAATCAAGAGATGGAATTTTTACCAGAGGTACCTTGATATGTCTTCTCAATATCATAGCTATTTCACCATCTGAATCGTTCTTAAAAAAAAGTTATAGCAAAAATGGTAAGATGAACTGAAAATGACATATCTTAGAACACATCACCAAAAGACTTCATCCTCCCTTGAAATCTGACCTGTTTATCTTCTTATTACCTATGAAATTCGACTTGTATCAAATGAATGTATAATTATGTTTATTTATACCATTTATGTCACTTCCTTTTAACATTAGGGCCGACCTGACACTTTCTTATTTTGTAATTCTTTTCTTTAATTATTTTCAGGGCCTACATGTACTTCCTTCTTCAATTCACTTTGTCATCTTCAAAAATTCATTTCTCCTCAACCATGAGGATCCACGTGACATGCCACATACCACCGGAAACATCATGATGTATACTATACATTCATGGGTGTTGTATATGCATGTGTGTTGTTGGGAAATTATACCCTATGGAATAACAAGCTAGGGCTTAAACTTGCATGCAGATCATGACCCTTAAGAAATTACTTTTAACCTTCTACCCCAAACCTAAAACCCTTTTTCAGATGCAAACATGGAAAGAACCAACTAACCTTTTTATCGACGGTTGGTGTAGATCCTCCATTGAGCTTTATCCCATTGCTTCTGCTGCTCCTTCCAAAAAGCGATCCTGCAATCAAGATAAAACTACGCATGCATGCTATTGTTCTACTAGAGGGTTAGAGATTAAGCATAAATCTAATAAAACATATAAGATTCGTGCATTGGGACGGGAAAAGTATATTTTTATTAATCTCAAGATGAATCAACTTATAATGATTATAGAGACCGACCACCATTCCCCGATCCTGATCCTGGGCTCCTCCTCTTCTTTGTCCTCCAACTGCTTTGCTTGAATTCTCCTAAAGCTTGAGGAAAGGCTAAAGGGTTGGGACAAAATGGATTCGGCAATTGGGCAGAGTTTCTTTTCTATGATTTTTTCCTCCTTGAATAGTACCCCTACCCCTTCTTTTATAGGCTAGAAGGAGCTAGGGTTTTAGACGAACTCTTGGCCATGCATGGCTGGGAGTTCCAGTTAACTGACCCAAAACTTTTTTGTTCCGTCAGAAACTTTCCTGATTTTTTTCTTTCTTAGGTAAACGTGGGCTGTAGTGGGCCAGCCATCGTTCCAATGCATGCAGTATAAGGCCTGCTAGTGTTCCAACGTGCCCAGTGATAGGTTAGGGCGCAGGTTACTTAATTTAGGAGGTTTTTGAAGAGTCTGTTCAACATGGCTTTGGAAATGAAGGGAAATGAGTTGGCCTGATGCTAGGTAAGCATGGATGGTGCAATTTAGGGTTATAACAGATGCCCCCTAATGTGTGAGGTCAGAAGAGCATCTGATGGCCGAAATACATTACCAATTCTTTATCAATTTGTACTGATATGGTGAATGAGTGAGCCCAGGAATCAGGAATCAAGAGGTGCCGTCTGCAAGAAATATCAAATGTCTCACCGAGGTGGGCATACCCATGCTCGGGATAAATCAGAACCATGGCTACCAATCAAATACACTGTAGATCCATGTCAAATAACTATAAAGAGTAGCCGCGAACAATACACAGCGGAGCTACATCTCGAAATCAGAAATATATACATAGAAAGTATCCATCTCTCAGAAGCTGATTCGGCCTGATGGCTGTACTTCAAAGCTCGAACAACAACTTCAAAATCTTTTAAACTTGGGTAGGAGTGTAATATGAGTGTACGACTGCACTACCCAGAGGTCTTCGATGGCTTGTCGATTGTGGACTTGATAATCTTGATGATCGGACTGAAGGCTTCAATGATTTCGAACAAAGACTTGATTGGACATTCAGGATGGCCGGGTATGCGGACAAGAGACATATTGCAGAGTGGCCGACTCAGGCTAAGTAACAAACCTCCCTTGGACAATAACACGACAAGTGAAAAGACTCAGGCAGCATATCTGTTAATCATAAGTCTACGAAGCAAGAGGCAACACAAACTCTCCATATGCTTGGAAGAGTAACCAAACGGTGGAGGACACAACTCAATATAGCGAGAAAAGCTTCCTAAGGTCATACTACATCCCAAAGTCTGATGAATCAAACAGACATATGTGCTTTATCCAAGGGCGACTCATGATGCTGCCAATAAAGAAAATACTTTTCCCATCCTCTTTTTGGGGTATATTTGATTTTTTTTGTTCTTTTTGATGATTTTGAAAGAATAAAGAAATATTACGTTACAATGGAGGAATGAGCACATCAAACATTCAAGCTCAAGGCACAAGGACAAGACTGATGTTCTAGGAAATGATACTTGGGAAAAATCCTCCAGTGGCGAAAGGTGTTAAGACGCAAAGGAAAATTGTTACTAGGCTGAAAGGTAAAGGATGCAGATGCGGTTGATAGAACACACAATGGTAACGTCCTTCGATGTAAGTTTAACGAGCCCAAAGAAGGGAAGCTCGATGATTTTTCATGTTTAGAGAGTCTGAAAAAGCATAA
>ML777462.1:890304-922575 GCA_009831015.1 Picea engelmannii | reverse complement strand
TTTTTTTTTTTTTTTATGGACCGTCCTTATGTATATTTTTTTATTTTTTTTATTTTATGAAACTCAATGAAAAATGTCCCAATACGTGATCAAATCCCTGCCATATAACTCCAGAACCACTCAAAATGGATTTTGGTATAAAGAAACTGATAAAAGGGGCCAAAAGAGTGACAAAATAAGGCCAAAATGTCTATAAATAGAAGCTGGCAGCTCATTATCACCATTGCTGATTTGGAAATTGACTCTGGAGCCAAAAGACCCCCTTTTCCAGAGATCGTGATTCTGGGAGATACGGTGGACGAAACAGACTTCTACTTGGACCAAGTAAGTACAAACTCCCTAGTCTTGCAATTCAATACTTAATTTATGTTTTTCAAGTTGATTTTGGGGGTGGTCGTCGACCTCTAAGAGGTCAGCCCTAGCGAAACGCGGGTTGTCCAGGGACAGCCCGTGGGTACCCGCTCGCAGGGCTAAAGATGCACGTGGGTACCAGTGACTGTCGCCTCGACAGCCCGCGGGTACCTGCTCGCAGGGCTAAAGTTGCACGTGGGTACCAGCGACTGTCGCCTCGACAGCCCACGGGCTACTCCCACATGATGGAAATTGTGTTGAAATGAAGACTAAACTCCCTCCTTTTCCCTTGTGTGTTTGGCAGGATGTATGTTCATTGGAGAGAGAGGGAGCACGAGGCTGCCAATGAGGCAGTGGCTGCAGATCCCAATGTGATGGCCGTGCTGTCATAGTGTGGCTTGGTGAAGTTTTTCTTGTGTCCATTCATGCACGTTCAACCCAGGCTACTGAATGCCTTGGTTGACTATTGGCACCCAGATGCAGAGGCATTTATGATAGAGGGGAAATCCTTGGTGCCCACCACCGAGGATATCTATTTTTTGACGGGCCTCTCGAGGAGAGGGGAACCCGTTAACTTTCAGACGTTTCCTACGGGGCCGAGCAAAGTCTCGGAATTGACAGCAGAGTATTGCGAAGCTGGGACCGATCCGAGACCTTCTTCGGTGCCCATTGGTAGGATCACCAGCCTCACCCTACAGACTATTTTATCGCTCCTTGGGTGAATTACCGGCTCTGCAGCCGTACATCAGGCGTCGCGTGCACAGATGAACTGTGCAATTCAGTGCATGAATGCACAGATTTTCGATTGGAGTACCACACTGCTAGAGAGCATTAAGAGGAAATTGACTGATTGCCGACAACGGACACATAGGAACTTTGGGTTCGGGACCATCTTGTGTTCATTTTTATTTGAGAGAGTTCCATGCTTTATTCCTCGGCTGACAGTACGAGGACATCTAGCGACTTTCCCGGCAGTGTGCAGATGGGCAGCGTTGCTGCTGCGACAGGGTGGTGGGAGGACCACCGAGGCCTTCAATGATGATTTCTTTGCGTGGCTGTCGCGACAGATTCCGGAGATCGAGGATTACCCATATGCCAGGATCAACTTTTCCAGAGATCCAACGATACCAGTGTCTCCTGGTGAGGAGCGAGGGGAGATGGGTAAGTTTCCACCTATCTAGTTTTTTTGTTTGCATATGTAATTTTTATGTCTTTTTGATATATATATATCCTGTTTTTGTATAAAAGAGTTTTTGATGGGTGATCATTGTGTTGCGTGTAGATGTGGGACCTGTGCGGCCTACCGATTTTGCACGGAACAGGCGCCACCCACGGCCAGAGGCCGTAGCTGTCGCCGCCAGGGGAGCAACAGTAGCAGGGAACCTCCTAGTAGGAGAGGCCGAGAGGGCTCTTAGGCGGATTGAGCGGAACTTCACTGAGCTCACTTGCACCATTCCCATGGCAGAGATAGAGGACTTGCCGCCCTCCATGCAGACTCACATTGTGGGGGTACCTCGGACATGGGTCCGATTGTTTAGGCGTTTGGGTCGAGCTGTGTATGATTATAACAGGGCCCACATGCCCTGAACAGACTTGTAGACTTTTATGTGCCATGAGCACTGACATGTATATATTTTTTGAGGGCATAAGCCCTAGTGACTCATTATGGTTCCCACTTTTTGAGGCACGTGCACCCATCTATGTACTCTAAGGATTTTCGGATGTTTATATATGGTTTTTTATTTCTTTTCTGTGTCTTTATGGATTATGTGTGCAAAAATGTATTTACATGTGTATGATCATGATCTTCTTATGTGTGAGCAAGATGCCAATCTAAAATGTGATTAGCTAGAGTATCTGTGATTTGATTTAGACTCCTAGGAACATGAAAATATGTAATGTAATCAAAGTTGCGTTCCAAGAGACGTACGCTAAGGAATCGTCGGTGTAAAGTAGGATCGTGCACACGGTATATTCTGTTTAGCTGGGACACAACCAGTTGAGCGTCTAGATAGACCCGGAGACGAGAGATGCCCAATGAAAAAGCATCACGAAGCAACTTAATAACTGCGCTATACTCAGCAACATTGTTTGTGGTGTCACCTAAGCATATCCTTCCGGAAGATAACAGCTGACCCTGTGGTGTAAAGATTACCCAAGCTGCGGAGGCAAGCCTCCGCGTGTGTCGACTAGCATTGTCCGCATACCCAATGAACACCTCGGACTCACTTGACATCTTCCATAGTGACGAAATATAACATTAATGACACGTCCATGACATGTTTTTCAAAAGAAACGAAAGAAAGTAATAGCACAAAGACTATACATATGTTACAAAAGGTTACCCACAGTGACCGTTCTATGAGTAATACTTCTTGAGGTAGAGCCCATTCCTAGGCTCTGCTAAAGCATTCCCTTCAAAATCGACCAAACGATAAGCACCCTTCTTTAAAACCTCCTTAACAATGAAGGGTCCGAACCACATGGGTTTGAACTTTTCTGCCCCCAGGGGGTCCTTATCTTGGTCATAAACCAGGACAAGGTCACCCTCAGAGAAAACCTGAGGACGAACGGACCTATCATATTGACACTTAACCTTATGTTTATGAGCTTCGTTGGCCAGTGCCGCATCACGATGTTGTTCATCAAGCTGCTCTAGGTGTACTAACCGTTCTTCAAGTGGAGAAGTGTCTGGCAATAACTGTACTGCCAATTTCAGAGATGGAATTTGACATTCGATGGGAAAGACTACCTCTAGCCCATAAACGAGTTGGAAAGGTGAGAAACCGGTTGCAATCTTAATTGATGTTCGGCAAGCCCATAATGCCGAGTATAACATCAAATGTCAGTTTGACTTGGCTAAGTTGATGGTTCGCTGTAGCATTGTCTTAAGCATTTTGTTAATAGCTTCCACCTGCCCATTGGCTTGGGGGTAGTAAGGTGATGAGTGTTCTTTCCATAACCCAAGCTTTGATGTTAACTCAGACATCATTTGGTTTTGAAAGTGACTGCCATGGTCAGTGATAATCTCTCTCGGGACGCCGAACCGTGCTATAATTTGGTTAAATAAGAAGAGAGTTGCAGTCTCTCCATCATATTTGAATGTCGGCATAGCTTCGACCCACTTAGTGAAGTAGTCGACAGCTACAATGATATAGCGGTTCCCCCTGGCGGACGGGGGGTTGGAAGTAGTATAATCAATCCCCCACTTAGTGAAGGGACCAACGGTGATAACAGGAAACATGGGAGTTGGATGTGCCCTCCTCTTCCATGAGAAGATTTGGCACAGATGGCACTTCTTGACCGACTCGATACAATCTTTTATAAGTGTGGGACAGAAGTAACCTGCTCGTAATATCTTTTGGGCTGTTGCCAACCCAGACAAGTGACCATCGCAAGCTCCTATATGACAATCGTTGAGCACTATGACGGCCTCCTCATGAGTGAGGCATCGATGCAAGATACAATCTACACCTCTCGGATACAAAGTATCATTGAGTATAAGATAGTTCTTGGCCTGATGGTGTATCTGTCGATGCTCATCACGAGAAGAAGAGGTAGGACACTTCAAAGTCTGGAGATAGATCAGTATATATCCATACCAGGGGTCTGACGATTCAATCAAAAACATATCCTCACGGATAGGCGATTCCTCAGGCACAACGTCACCTGACTCAACCGGAAGTTCCGAGATAAGTTCTGTGAAGACCAGCGACTTTTTGGACTTGGCTGAAACGAAGTCTAAGTCAAATTCTTGGAGGATGACCATCCATCTACTGATTTTTCTGCCGATAAATCGTCGTGTCAACATGTACTGGAATGGATTCACGATAGCTACGACGGTGGTCTTTCGAAACAGAACATAGTGACGGAACCGTTGAACAACATGAACTGCTGCCAATGCAAGTTTTTCGAGATGGGTATAATTAAGTTCCGGTCCTACGAAGCCTCGGCTCAGGTAATAGATTATGTATTCAGAAAATGAATCATCTTCCTGAACTAAAACCATGCCTATGGTTGACTCTGCGACAGCCAGAAATAATAGGAAATCCTTTTTATAATTCGGTGGCCGTAGCAGAGGTGCGGTTGTAAGAGCGTGTTTCAATGCGTCGAAAGAGCGCTGTGCTGCTTCGTCCCAGAAAAAGGGAACATCTTTCTTCAGTAAACGCATGAAGCCCTTGGTGATTTCGGCATAGTTGGCGATGAAGTGTCGTAAGAAGTTCGCCTTGCCTTGAAGACTCTGAAGTTGTAAGATGGTGCGTGGGGGGGGGAAACTGGACTATTGTCTCCACCTTAAGAGGATTGACCATGATCCCTGTAGTTGACACTATGAAACTTAACAAACGTCCTGACATGATGCAAAAGATGCACTTGTTGGGATTCAAGCGAATCCGGAAGTAGCGACAACGTTCGAAGATTAGTCGGAGGTGCATAGGATGATCCTTTCGCTTGCGAGAGCGTGATGCTAAATCATCTAGATAGGCTTCGACTATGTGTTTGAGGTCATGAAACGCAAAAGACATGGCCCACTGGAAAGTGGCTCCAGCATTCTTGAGACCAAAAGGAATTTTTCGATAGGCGAATGTACCCCACAGACAAATGAATGTCGTTTTGTGTTGGTCCTTGGGTTTGATTTGGATTTGGTTATAGCCCAAAAAACCATCCATGAACGAAAAGGCTTCACAACCGGTGCACTCATCAATGATCTGGTCGATGAATGGGGTTGGATAATTATCTTTTGGACATGCCTTGTTCAAATCATAGAAATCACTACAGACTCGAATTGTGCCTTATTTTTTATCGACCGGCATGGGATTTGACACCCATTGAGTCAAGTGAATAGGGTATATGAACCCTGCCTTAAGAAATTTCTCAACCTCAGCTTTGATGGCTGCTGCTTTCCTAGGATTAACTGGACAAAGTTTCTGTCGAACAGGCTTAGCATCAGGATACGTAGTGATCTCATGTTCAACTATTTTTGGATTGATGCTTGGTATTTCCTCATAAGACCAGGCAAAAACGTCGCGGAATTCTTTGAAAAGATCCGTGTAAATCTGAATCTCTTCGGGGGAGCAATCCGCTCCGACGAAGACACTCTCCACGACGCCAGGGGTTCGGGAGATGTTGATAGGTATTGTTGCAACGATAGTCGCCATATTACCCTCAGCGTAAATTTCCTGAGTAGCTAAGAGGCTAATGGGACAAGGATGATCTCCCGTCATGGTGATAGTGAATTCTCCTGCCTCGATTCGATGTAACTCTGGGAGGAAATAGGATCTGTGATGAAGATCTTCCCAAGGTTTTTCCAGACCAGTCATTTCTTCGATTATAGCTTCGTCTGAAGGCAAGAATAAATCTAACGAATCGGTGTTGACAAGAGAATCCTGAGCCCAGATAGGCTCTGGAAGTGGATCTAACTCTTGTGTGGGAGTCAGATCGGGGTAGCTGAAGCTTGATGGACTAAAGAGTATGATACTTCAGCGGCCGACAAGGGCATGGACATGCCCGCGTGCCCTGTCGCCATCGTGACTGATGGGGAAGGAAGAATCCACGGATCTTCAAAGTAAGTCGTACGGAACGACGAAACATGGAAAATCTCAGCCTTGTGGTGAGTCGATATAAACTTGACATTGCCTTGAGGAGGTGGGTAATCGAAAGTACCCATCAAAGATGGGCACAAACCAACTCCTATGTTAACGACACCAGCTTGAGGATTATCTACCATGGGAACCATGGATGTCCCCAAGGCTGGGTCAGGCCGAGAGAAGGACAACTGATCAATGGTCACTATCCGTCCTTCATGCGGAAACAATACGACTCGGAAAATTGTAGCGACCACCGCCTGCATAGCATAAGTCCAACTACGACCTAACAAGAGATTGTAGTCCATGGGGGCATCGACCACCTCTACTTCGACGCACACGATCTTTCCTCCTAACTGCACAGGGAAAGAAGGAATGATGCCATGTGGTCGGAAAGAACGACCGTCGAACGCAGTGAGGAGAGTAGGTGATGGAGACAACTCAGGCTGACCAATGGCTTTCCAACATGCTAATGACATGACGCAAGTCGAAGCGCCCTCGTCGACCACCGTGTGGTAGATATTCCGTGTAAAAGTTTTCGTGGGGTGAGCCACTACTATCTGAAACGCGACGTGGTAAGGCAAACGAGGTTTTAAGTCAGTCGTATCTAACATGATGGTACCCTGGTTACAAGTCTCAGTAGAGCCTAAAGAAGTTAACAAGGCTTTTCTCTGAGCAGGGAAACTTTGGAGGACCTCCAAAGCGGACATAGCACAAGGGGTTTGTGATAAATCTTCCACCACAAAGTAGTTCTGGGCGGCCCTTGCATTTGGATTGTGAGAAGCCCTCTTAAACGCACCCTTTGGAATGTGTGTCATTGTTTCACCCATCGTCTTCTCGATCTGTAGAGGAAGAGATGGGATCTCGGCTTCTTTTCCCTTCTCAGAGGCGCTTGGTTTTCTATAATCGTGCGCTCTAGTTGTTATTAAAGCATCACTTCTAACCATATATACGTTCGCGGAAGAGGGATTATTTGGAGGAGGGCAATTTTCCTGGCTGCCCCCTTCGCCACTTGCAGAGGCTTGAGTTAAATTTTTCCCATGCTGAAAGGGATTAGTCAACACGGCTTGCTGTTGCTGTGTGACAAACTTCTGGGCCTCCGCAAGTCGAGGGCATAGATGGGTCGGGTGGTCTTCCGCACACAAGTTGCATGGATACCTCGCCTTCCTCTTTTCCGTGGTGCCCTCGCCAGCATTATCAGTTGGTTTTTTATCCTCCTTACCCCTCTTACGTTGTTTTTTCTTCCCTTCAGGCTGCTGGTTGGCCTTTGGGTTAGTCGTCTACACGGAGTGTACTTTCGACGTTTGGGTAGGAGGAGCAGCCAAAGCAGTAGTCTGGCTGGCCACTGAGTGTTGTATAGATAACTGTTGCAATTGTTTTGTCAATTGCTCAGCGGGCTTGGTTTGTGCCGAGCCAACGATACCATCGGCATGTGGTCCGACTCTCTGACTGGTTTTCTCCAGTATCGAATGTGGTGCATCTGGTAAGATGTTGTATAACAAACTTGATTGAGAATAGATGAGCTCAAAATGTTGAGCCCGCATAATGGCGTCTTCTTCAGAGAAAACTCCAGACGTTGCAACGTCTTTGGACAACTGTGGGACCAAGGACTTAATGAACCACTCCAGTAGGAATGTTGGTGGGACTGGTAATTTGATAAGACTCTTTCAGCGTCACCACTCTCGAATGTGATCTGAGATATGGTCTGTTGTCATCTGCTTGAAATTGGCTAGCAACTCTGTGCCGACGTCGTATCTCACAGGTAACTGGAAATGGTTAAGGAAGACCATCGCTAGTTCGCCAAAAGAAGAGTATCGTGAACGATCAAGCTCTATGTACCATTTTGCGACACTTCCAATAAGAGTGCGTTGAAACAATCGCAACTGGACGGAGTCATCTTTCAGTGAGTTCGGTGAACACCAAAGGTGGAAAGTAGTCACGTGATCACCTGGGTCTTCATTAGGCTTGGCCTCGAACTTTGGAATGTCCGAAGGAAACTTTGTTGGCATAGGAGGCCAACATGGATCGTGACAGATCGGATCATTTAACAACCGTGTCAAATATGGCAAGTGTAACGTCGCCAAGAATGGTAGTTTTGGTTGCTGCTGATAGCCTGGATAAAGGGGTCCTGGAGTTTGACTGGCACTAGGTTGCCAGGAAAAGTTGGGCTGCTGGCCCGGGTTTTGGTAGAAACCATGGACCTGACCAACGTAAGGTTTTTGCATCTGAGGAGACATCATTGGTTGATTCCCCATAAAGGACATAGGATGTTGGGCATTCATAGTGTTTGACGGACTTTGGGAAGGATTTCCCCATGCCGGTCCCGAGGGGAGAGGCATAGAAGTTTGTTCGGGGTTCCATTGACTATGGAAAGAATTACCCCAGAACGACATTCCAGATGAAGGAACGGATCCTTGTCCTGAGTTCCAAGGTCCAGGTATATGTGCCCTCAGCACAGGAATAGTACCCTGTGCCGGAGTAGACTGTCCAAAAATGGGTGTGCCCCCAGATGGGAAAGCAGCGGATGCGAATGTGTTATTACCAAACATCCCGTTCCAAACAAACCATGACGAACCTACCGGCTGAGTTTGCGCAGGTGTTCCTTGACTCCCGGCTCCAAGTGAACTTGTGTGTGTAGTCTACCCGGTGGACTGCTGATGCATACCACCGAGCGAAGGGGACGAAGGAGGAATATGACCTCCAGCGTAAGGAAAAGTGTTGAAAGGGATAGGAATGCCCCCAAGTTGACCGTGCATAGGAGAGTTAGACCTCCCTGCCCCCAGAACCAAAGTCTGTAAAGTGGAGTAAGTGAGTGCAGGACTAGTACCTGAACTAGGCATACCATATGAAAACGGTGGGCCTGTCGCACTAGGTGTGCAAGGAGGTGTGGCCGCCGCGATAGATGGGGTTGGTCCACTGTGTGACGTAGTTGCGGCCGAGACCATGGTGGCCCGGGCCATCGACAACGGCAAGTTAGGAGAAGCTTCTCCTGTGGTAGCAACGGTGATGGGAATGGAAGAATTCTCAGTTGAAGTAACAGAGTTTGGTTCCATCACTGGGTTAGGCACTGACAGGCATTCGTAAAATTGAATTGGCACAATAATGTCTGTCCAAGTATCAGTGTTTGAGGTTTCTACCGATCCAAGATTGGTGGTTGATTCCTCCAGGAGTTGTTCGTTCTCAAAAGCCCCAGTTGCTTCGAAATACCCTTGATGGTCTAGCTTCCGCCTCAATGGTGGCGGGGGTGGCTCCAGTATAACCGGTGGCAGGCCCAGAAGCCTTCGTGACCGGCGGAGCTCTGAATCCTCCATTGTGTCAGAAGATTCATGACACACTAAGGTATTCTACACGAACAAACAATAATAAACACTAAAAGCAAGCCCCTAACAGATAAATCAAGAAAGCACTAAACTAGTTGGAAGAACAGTTACAACAACCAGCACTAGAGCAACTTACCAGTGCAAGTGAAACTCGAATACGAAAGCACCCTCCAAGTATACTCTACAAATCGTGGCCCGATGTTTGCCCTAGGTACCGCGGTATACCCTCGTAGTCACCCGTGTATGTCCCTAGAAGAGATTGGCAACTAGTTTGCCAGCACGTGAACAGTCACCAGGCGGGTACAGTCGATAGTCAGGTAGACCATAATGAGCAGGGTATCAAGCCCGAAACCTGTCAAGGGTATCGAGAGAAAATGGTCCGAAAGACGACTGAGGACCTCAAACGGATTCGAGACCCATGAAGCTCCATGGCAAATGCAAACGACGGAATCCCTTAACAAATCCTCGATATGTGTTCTCCACAACGCTCGGTCCAGCTTTGGAGGGGTTATCTCCGCTACCTTTCCTTACGCGACCTCGTTTTTAGCCCCTATGTTAGAGGGGGGTCCCGGATAACTTTCCGTAACTGGACTTCTACACTCCCTACTAACAGACTCCAATGTTTGGTTTGAGTGGCCTTGGAGAATTTACTCTCCAAGCTATTCCAAGGCCCTAGTCCTGAGCTAGTGTATGTACCCTACAAACAAAAAGTCTAATCGTTTTTAATTAGCGTTGCTTTTAATGGGCTTTTTAAGACACAAGGTATGAAAGTGAAACTGATGGTGTGTAAAGACTCGAAGCAAAATGGACAAGAAATGCTTTGGAAACAAAACTTTTACAAAAAATGCAAAACCAACAACTTTTGAACAAGAAAGACTTCTTTACTTTTCAAATTTACCAAGATCTCATGCAGTAAATATAAAGGACTTTCGCTCAGATCTGTGAGCTACTTATACTCTAAATGCACTGCACAAACTTATGCAAAAAGACTTTGTCCTAGCTACTGATGCAACAACACAATCTTCAAATCAAGAAGAAAATGAAACAGAGATTTTTTTTTTTTTATTTAATTGCAAAATCACGCAACAAGGGAAAATGCTGACAAGCACAAAACCAAGAGAACAAAAAATAAAACTCTGGCTTAAAGCGCAGATCGCAAAAGAATCATAGCAAAAATGCGAAAAAGAAATCAAGACAACACCGATTCTAACACTTGTCTAAAAACCATAAAACAAATTTTTTCTTTTGTCTTTTCTATCAAAACATCAACTAATAAAAAGCACAGGCTAAGGATAAGATGCCCTAACCTGCTGACTGTGCAGCCCCAGACTCTAAACCCCTGAGAGGAGCTCTTCTCACCAGAGGAGGGGATGACTGCCCCACCCAAGCTGAAAAGCTACCAATCAAGCCCGCGACTGTCACTGTGACAACACGCGTGCAAATGCGTGCTGCGTTATAACAGCGCGCGGGTACCCGCGGGCTAAACTTAAGCAGGCTGCGGATCTGTATAAAAACTGAGACAAAACAACACAAAGGCAGCCCAGACTTGAAAAAATCCTCTGGTATTGACAACCAGGGTCTCTAAAAGGCTTGGATGCTTCTACTTTAACAGAAAAGGAAAGTTTGCAAAAAAGAAAACAAATGCAAAAAATAACCAACACAATAAGGCAGACTGAAATCAAGACAATAAACCAATCAAGACCCAGACATGATCCAGAAATCCCCCTGAGAAGGTAAACTTCTGACAGGGAAGAGGAGACTGCCTCTTAAGCTTCCCGGGCTCTACACGCTACTGAAACCACTACAACAGGCGTTCAAACGCGGGCTATAGAAGGTTAGGGCGCGGGTTACATGCGTGCAGGCCTTCTGCAGGCCACGTGTACCTCTGTGTGTCCCGAGAATCAATTTCAAGCAACAGTCAAGGAAAAACTGGTATTGATAACCAGGTTCCCTGCTAGCTTTGACCTAACAGAAAACAAATAAACAAAGAAACTGAAACTCTACTTCTTTGAACTACCCAAAAACCTTCAATGAAATCTGGAAACCCTAAGAGTAAATATCCCCAGTGGAGTCACCAATTCTGTTGTTAGGAAATTATACCCTACGGACTAACAAGCTAGGGATTAAACTTGCATGCAGATCATGACCCTTAAGAAATTACTTTTAACCTTCTACCCCAAACCTAAAACCCTTTTTCACATGAAAACATGGAAAGAACCAACTAACCTTTTTATCGATGGTTGGTGTATATCCTCCGTTGAGCTTTATCTCGTTGCTTCTGCTGCTCCTTCCAAAAAGCGATCCTGCAATCAAGATAAAACTACGCATGCATGCTATTGTTCTACTAGAGGGTTAGAGATTAAGCATAAATCTAATAAAAAATATAAGATTCGTGCATTGGGACGGGAAAAGTATCTTTTTATTAATCTCAAGATGAATCAACTTACAATGATTATAGAGACCGGCCACCATTCCTCGATCCTAATCCTGGGCTCCTCCTCTTCTTTGTCCTCCAACTGCTTTCCTTGAATTCTCCTAAAGCTTGAGGAAAGGCTAAAGGGTTGGGAAAAAATGGATTTGGCAATTGGGCAGAGTTTCTTTGCTATGGTTTTTTCCTCCTTGAATAGTACCCCTACCCCTTCTTTTATAGGCTAGAAGGAGCTAGGGTTTTAGACGAACTCTCGTCCATGCATGAATGGGAGTTCCAGTTAACTGACCCAAAGCTTTTCGTTCCGTCGGAAACTTTCCTGATTTTTTGCTTTCTTAGGTAAACGCGGGCTGTAGTGGGCCAGCCAGCGTTCCAACGCGTGCAGTATAAGGCCTGCCAGCATTCCAACGCGCCCAGTGATAGGTTAGGGCGTGGGTTACTTAATTTAGGAGGTTTTTGAAGAGTCTGTTCAACATGGCTTTGGCAATGAAGGGAAATGAGTTGGCCTGATGCCAGGTAAGCATGGATGGTGCAATTTAGGGTTATAACAATGTGCATTGTCCTTCATGTCCAAATATCTTTATCAATCTTGTGATCCAAAATCCATGACTAGGGTTGACATCAATGACAACAACCAATCTTCCAACATGTCAATCTCCAAGAGAAGAGTGGGATAGATCGAAGATTGCATCGACATGACCACTTCTTCAACCATTGGTTGAATAGGAGGAGAGAAAACAAGGTGAAGAGATGCATCATCCCCAAAAATATGAGTGGTTTCGGTCGAATATTACATTGACATGATCACTGGTTGAATAGGGTGCGAGACAACAATGTCAAGATGTGCATCAACTCCTAAAGGAAGAGGGGTGTCAACCAAAAATTGCATCGGCATGATTGCTGTATCAACCAAAAAAGGTTAGGAAGACAAAGACGGCTCAGAACCCAAAGGGCCCCTAGGAAAGGACCATGCTTCTTGTACCACAACAATAGTAGTGTTGGCATGTTTATAGGAAGAGTGTGCTTTTCATTGATGGAAATAACAACAACGACGATGGAAAACAGGAAAGTAATGATGATAGCACCGAGAATGGCTAGACTATGACAATGTAGGGGTTTGGAGCAGCCTTCTTGTGACACTAGTACTTCATGGTGGTGCCCATTGAAAATGGATAGCATGAATACTATAATATAAAGGCAATAGGGGGAGACAGAGTGAAAATAGAGAAAAGCATATATATATATATATATATATTCAAATAGAGAAAATATAGCGGATAAAGTTCAAATTCATCTTTATAACATATATTCAATTTCCAACTTTAAATTCTCTTTGCTAGCTAGTGCTTGTCATATGGTGCTTATCATATATTTGAGAATATATGAAGACTAATAATAGTATGTGGTCTATATCTTTATAATTTCCATGCACTTGGACCAACATAGAGTACTTGTAATCAAAAGTAAGTAAACTTTGTTGGGCACAACAAAGGTAGTGGTGATAAAGAACACATGCGAATAACATTATGTGATTGGGAGATTTGAGGACAAGCCACAATTATTTTCAAGGAAACCATTGCAATTTCATGGTCCTATGGTCATACTTGATGGCATATACATTTCATCATGGTGAGCACTCTCATATTTCTTGGATTTCCAAAAATTGACATAGTTTTTAGATGTTTCTCAATACATTGGTGATGATGGTTGATATGGCATTTGGTGGTGAGGCTTCCTTGTAATTTGAGGCATCTATAAAACTAACTGTAACTACTAGAGAATATAGGGAGACTCAACATAACCACTAGAGAAGAGGAAGGGTCACAATTTTCTCGGGAGGAGGAAGGGTCACGTTTTTTTTGGTGGTAGAGGATTCGAAGGGGTGTGTTTTTATAAGGCACAAGACTTGGAGGAGGAGAAATATTTTCTATCTGTGAGAGGACATAGATGGGAAATGTTTTTTTAGATAGAGGGTGGAATTACAAGGGTCGAATTCATCGTATTACATAAGGGTTACACCATTTATAGAGGGATCGCACCATATTACAGAAGGGTCGCATTGCTTGACAGAGGGGTCACATTTTTTCTCTCCTACACAGAAGGGTCACGCCAACACGTAGAAGCATTGTGCCAACACTCAGAAGGGTCGTGCCAACACGTAGAAGCATTGTGCCAACACTCATAAGGGTCACATTTTTGACAAAAATGTCGCATCATTCTCAGAAGGGTTGCATTTGTTTTTTTATCTACACACAGAAGGATCACACTGTTCTTAGAAGGGTGGCACTTTTTTTCCAGAAGGGTCACACTGTCCTTAGAAGGGTCGCACTCGACCTCAAAAGAGTCACACTTGTCCTCAGAAGGGTCGAATTCATTTTTTTGTTTCTCAAAAGTGTATTCATCATTTCTCAGAAGGTTATCATCATTTCTCAGAAGGGTATTCATTGTTTTCACAGAATGGTAGCATTTTTTCGACGTGGGGTCACATTTTTCCTCTCTTACACATAAGGGTCACAGTTACATAGAGAAGGGTCACTTTTAGGAGAAAGGCTATAGGACTTGACGTGAAAACAAAAGGAAAAACTAGAAGCAGAGGAGAAATAGGTGTGTTTTCCCTTTTAGATAGTCATTGAGGCACTCAGAAGGGTGCAAGTGCTGAAGATCATAGGTGAGGCGTAGCACATAGAATGGATATGGATCACAGAGCATAAAATGAAGAATAAAATATGTGCAGAGATTGTGTGGTGCACATGAGGAGAAAGAGTGGATCATATATGAAGAAGAGTGCAGTGGAGTTGCAGAGCAAAGAAGCATAAATATTCAGAAGTGGAACAGAGCATAGAAGCTGAAGAAGGTAGAGCAGACAATGAGTTGTAACAGATCAGATAAGAGACAGGTCAATTAAGTAAGTTTTGTAATATTCAATTAGGGTGGTAGGGTGGTGCTAGGGAGGATTGTATTCCTCTAAATTCTAGTTGGTTCTAGAAGATATTCTTGGAGTTGGTGCTTCCATCTAGTAGGTGCTAGAGAAACTTGAGATTTGGTGCTCTCTGCAAGTTGTAGCTTGCTATCAGAGGTTGTAGCCTCATATTTGAGTTGGTTCTCAAAGAATATGATGTACATGAAATTTGGAGCTTGATTGACATCCAAAGAAGAAGAAGAGGTTTTCTCCCTTTATGGGTTTCCTCATGAAAATCAATGTCTTTGTGTATTTTGTGTCATTGATCAAATATTATATATCTATGCAACACATTTAATAATAATCTAGAATGATTCATAAAAGAACAAGAAAATTTTCAAGCTTATATATATATATATATATATATATATATATATATATATATATATATATATATATATATATATATATATATATATATATATATAACTGATTCACCCCCCCTTCTCCGTTATATTTCCATGAATTGGTATCAGAGCCGGTGCCTTTGATCAAAGGTACATCCATAAGCTTGAACATGACTAGTCATGAAGGAAGTTCAACTAACAGAGCCCCTCTGTTTGATGGAACAAATTTTTCCTTCTGGAAAATAAGGATGAGAACATATTTAATGTCTTTGGGTGATGATGTTTGGGATGTCGTTGAAACTAGATATGTGAAGCCTATAGTCTTGGCCTCAAAATATGATAAGCTAGAGTTTAGTTTTAATGAAAAATAAATGAATTCCATCCTCAGTGGACTTCCAGAAGCTGATTTTGTCAAATTCTTGCACTGTGATTAAGCAAAAGTTATGTGGGACACGCTGATAAGTAGTTATGAAGGTAATGAAAAGGTGAAAGACACAAAACTTCAAACTCACAAAATGAAATTTGAGCAGTTAAAGATGGATGACGATGAAACTATCAGTAAGTACTTCTTATGTATAGAAGAAATTGTCAACACTATGAAAGGTATAGGTGAAATGATAGATGAATATTTTATAGTCTAGAAAATATTAAGATCTCTTCCTGATAGATTTAACTCAAAGGTATCTTCTATAGAGGAAATAACTGATCTCAAAACGTTGTCACTAGATCAACTTATTGAAACCCTAACTGCTTATGAAATGAGAATCACCAAAGGTAAATCCACTACAAGAAAGGCATCATTTAAAGAAGAGAAAAACAAAGACTCCGATATAGATGAGATTGAAGCAAATTTTGTGAGAAGACAAATGAAAGGATCAGGCAAATACAAAGGTAAGATGCCCTTCAAATGTTTCAACTTTGGTAAGATAGGTCCTTTTTCCTCTAAGTTTCCTCACAAAAGAAAGGATCATACATATGACAATGAAGAGAAGCAGAAACACAAGAAGGTCTATAAAGATAATAATTTTAAGAAGAAAAGCCTTTGTGTAAATAATGATGATGATCCTTCAGATGATGAGAACAATGAATCTTCTATTGAAAGTAAAATAAATGATTTCATGCTAATAGGTTTATAAGGCCTAAACACTGAAGATACAGGAAGTGATTTTGTTGATGGTGAAGCAGTAGTAGATCTTGAAGGAGAACTTGTCATTTTCGTGGAAGAGATTGATAGACTCGTAGAAACGAAAAGAAAACAAAAATAGTTACTACTCAGGTATGAGAAAACATGCAATGAACCATCTGAATAAATTTTTCTGTTGAAGGTTAAGTTATAGGAATCTAAGAATATTGAATAAATCCTCAAAAAACAATTGAAGTAAGACAAAAAAAAAGGTGAAAAACTGGAAGCTGAAGTAGTGACTATCAGAAAAGATCTAGAGAAATTTCAGGCCCTATATCATCAAAATCTAACAAGCATTAAAGCCTCAGAAGTTTTAGCCACCATTCTGAATCAGCAAAGGAATCCAAAGTTGAAAACTATTTTGGGTTATGAAGAGGGATTAAGTAGTGGTTAGCCAAGAAACAAAGAATCCATCGAGTTTGTCAAATCTACAACCATTGACAACAACAATCCTATAGAAACAAAGGAAGATAATCAACCACCAAGGAGGAGTGAAGGAAAAAGTACCAGAACTGAATCCGCAGAACAAAGAAATAATACACCCTCTGATCAAGGAAATCATCATCATGAAAGAAACCAACCTGCTCAAAGAAGACAACCATTTTCCAGGTACAAATATTTGTTCTATGGATATTTGTTTTTTTGCTCTAACTTTGGCCACAAAGCTGTAAATTGTTCTTTAATATTTAGACATGAGAAATCAAGACACCCAAGGAATAAATATCTACCACAACAAAGAATGAGACAACCAAGTAACAAACAACCACAAATGAAAAATCGTGTGATGGATGGGAAAAAGACGTAGATTAAGCATAAAAATCGTTATGATCCTTTATTCAATGAACCAAAATGTTACATCTACCATAATTATGGACATAAAGTTGCAGACTATCGCTTAAACAAATATTAGCCAGATTCAATTCACAGAGATGAAAATGTCAAGGTTTGGAAGAAGAAAGAAAATAACAAGTGTGGATTAGTGTTGTCATATAAAAGACAAAAGAACCCCTGGTATATTGATAACAGATGCTCTAGGCATATGATAGGTGACAAAAGTAAGTTCCTATCACTCAAATAAAGTAAATCAGGAAATGTGACTTTTGGATATGATGCTCCAGGAAAGATCAGAGGTAAAGGTCTAGTAAGCTTAAGTAATGGAAGAGGAAAATATCAAGATGTATTATTTGTTTATGGATTAAAGCATAATATTCTTAGTGTCAGTTAGGTATGTGACAGAGGATGTGAAGTCACTTTCACTCCCAAGGATTGTAAAATAAAAACAATGAACACAGGAGAGCTGATTGGAAAAGGGGTTAGAACTGAAAACAATGTCTATGTTTTGAAGGAAGATAAGGAGGAATGTCATTTAAGAAAATTTGATGAAAGGTTTTTATGGAACAAAAGGCTTGGACACCTGCATTTTGATCATATTGTCAAACTGAATAATGAAGGCGATGTGAAAGATCTTCTAAGAATATCTAAGCCTCATAACTCTGTATGTGATTTCTGTCAAATGGGGAAGCTGACTCGTGCTCAATTCAAATTGAAGAGTTTCACATCTTCAGAGAAACCACTTCAAATTATTCATATGGATCTGTGTGGACCATCATGAAAGGAATGAACTCAAGGAGAACGTTAATTTATGCTTTTCATTGATGACTTCTCCAGACTTACGTGGGTTTCCTTTCTGAGAGAAAAATCTGATGCATTTGAGAAGTTCAAAATGTTTAAGGTGTTAGCTAAGAATCAGACATGAAGGGAGTTAAAGGAAATTCGCTCAGATAGAGGAGGATAATTTCTGTGAAGAGATTTCAAAGAATTATGTGACAGACATGGAATTAAAAGAGAATATACTATTGCAGATACTCCCTAACAAAATGGAGTTGTAGAACACCAAAATATATCAGTTCAACAAATGGCAAGGGATATGATGAGTGAAAGGGACATTTCACAAACCTTCTGGGTGGAGGTTGTTCACACGACTGTTCATATTCTAAACAAAGCGCATCTCAGGCTGAACAATGATAAAAATCCATATGAGTTGTGGTTTGGTCAACCTGCATCAATCAAGCACTTCAAAGTATTTGGAAGTAAATGCTACATCAAAAATAATTATGATCATATAGGAAAATTTGATGGTATAGATGATGAAGGTATATTCTTAGGATATGCAACGAACAATAACGAATACAGATGCTTTAACAAAAGAATGAATAAATTAGTAGACTGTATTGATGGTCGAATTGATGAAGAAGCTCCTGTAAAATATCAACAGAGAATAAGCACTAAGTCAGATGAATAAGATGATGAGAATAATGAAAATGAAGAACAACAAATCTTAGAGTCACAAGAAGATGATGAATCAGGTGGAGAAGAGACACCTAGACAAGAAGAGTCAAGACAACAATCAACATCAAATCCTTCCTCTAGAATTACTCAAAAGAATCATCCTGCAAGTCAGATAATTGGTGAAAAAGACAAAGGTGTACAAACCAAGAGAAGGATAATCAAAGAAATCGAGAAATCACATATAGCCTTCATATCCATGGTGGAACCCAAGAACTTTAATGAAGCCAGTAAAGATGTAAATTGGTTAAAATCAATGAATCAGGAATTGGATCAGATTGAAAAGAATGACACTTGGTAACTTGTTCCTAGGCCAACAAATAAAAATGTAATAGGATCCAAATGGGTCTACAAAAATAAGATGAATGAGCAAGGAAATATTGTAAGAAATAAGGCTAGATTGGTCTGCAAAGGGTATGCTCAGATAGAAGGACTAGATTTTGATGAAACATTTGTGCCCGTAGCAAGATTAGAAGCTATTAGAATGTTTCTTTCCTATGCTAGAATGGATGTCAAGTCAAATTTTATAAATGGAGATCTAAAAGAAGAAGTCTATATGGAACAACCAGAGGGTTTCCAACTATCAGATAACATTAACTTTGTCGGCAAGTTGAGGACAACCTTATATGGGTTGAAACAAGCTCCTCGTGTCTGGTATTACAGACTGGATAAGTATCTTCAAGACAAAGGGTTCAAGAGAGGAACAATTGAATACAATATATATATCAAAACAGAGGATAATGATTTTCTCATTGTGTTGGTATATGTAGATGACATCATCTTCATAAGTAATAATGACTGATTGGTACAATGGTTTGCTTCTTCTATGCAGTTTGAATTTGAAATGTCTATGATAGGGGATCTGCCATTTTTTCTTGGTTTGCAAATTACTCAAAGGTCTGAAGGAATATTTATTTCTCAGGAGAAATATCTAAGAGAAGTGTTGAAAAGGTTTCAAATGGAATATTCTTCACTTGTGAGCACACCTATGGTCACTGGATGAAATTTAAGAAAGGATGATGACTCACTTGATGCTGATCAAAGTTCATATAGGTCTATGATAGTTATCCTGTTGTACATCACAACATATCGTCCAGACATAATGGATGTTGTTGGAATGGTATGAAGGTATCACTCTGCACCTAAATAGAGTCATTTGATAGCTGTCAAAAGAATATTCAGATACTTGAAAGGAAGAATGAACTATCGCCTATGGTATCATAGGAATCAAAATTTTCAATTATCAGTCTATTCAAATGTTGATTGGGATAACTGCATGGATGAAAGGAAAAACACGAGTGGAGGTGCATTCTTCTTAGGAGATTCTCTTGTAGCATGGTTGAGCAAGAAGAAAGGTTCCATTTCCTTAAATACTACAAAAGATGAATACATTGCAGCTGCCACTTGCTGTACGCAAATATTGTGGATGATTCAGGCACTTGCAGACTTGGAGGTAAAGTATAGTGCACCACTCCCAATTCATTGTGATAATACTAGTGCAATTAGTGTGTCAAAGAATCTTGTATTTCACTCCAAGACCAAGAATATACCCATAAAGTATCACTTCTTAAGGGAATAGGTAACCAACACTATTGTTTCTTTGTATTATATTCCATCCAAAGATCAGATTGCTGATATCTTCACTAAACCTCTTGCAAAACCTCAGTTTGAGTATCTACACCAGAAGTTGGGCATGACCTTGTTATCAAGTTAAAATAGTCTTTATGATCAGGGGGAGAGTTCTCATAGTATATCTAATCAAGAGGAGAGTTATTATTGTATCTATGATCAAGGGGAGAACATATTCACTCTCGTTTTTCTTTGACATTGATGTCAAAGGGGGAGAAAAAGGTGTGGTCTGGATGCTACAGTTGGAGGTCTAAGAATAATAGTGCAACCTTTCAGGGTTGCCATCAATGCCAAAGGGCGAGATTGTTGGCATGTTTACAGGAAGAGTGTGCTTTTCATTGATGGCAAGAACAAAAATGACGATGGAAAACATGAAAGAAACGATGATAGCACCAGGAATGGCTAGACTGTGACAATGTGGGGGTTTGGAGCAGCCTGCTTGTGATGCTAGTACTTCATGCTGGTGCCCATTGAAAATGGATAGCATGAATACTAGAAGATAAAGGAAATAGGAGGAGACAAAGTGAAAATAGATAAAATAATATATATATATATATATATATATATATATATATATATATATATATATATATGAAAATAGAGAAAATATAGAGGATAAAGTTCAATTTCATCTTTATAACATATATTCAATTTCCAACTTTAAATTCTCTTTGCTAGCTAGTGCTTGTCATATGGTGCTTATTATATATTTGAGAATATATGAAGACTAATAATAGTATGTGGTATATATCTCTGTAATTTCCATGCACTTGGACCAACATAAAGTACTTGTAATCAAAAGTAAGTAAACTGTTTTGGGCACAACAAAGGCAACGATGATAAAACACACATGTGAATAACATTATGTGACTGAGAGCTCTGCGGACAAGCCACAATGATTCTCAAAGAAATCATTTCAATGTCATGGTCCTATGGTCATACTTGATGGAATATACATTTCATCATGGTGAGCGCTCTCATATTTCTTGGATTTCCAAAATTTGACATAGTTTTTAGATGCTTCTCAATACATTGGTGATGATGGTCGATATGGAATTTGGTGGTGAGGGTGCCTTGTACTTTGAGGCGTCTATACAACTAAATGTAACTGCCAAAGAATACAGGGAGGCTCAGCATAACCACCATAGAAGAGGAAGGGTCACGATTTTCTTGGGAAGAGGAAGGGTCGCATTTTTTTGCTGACAGAGTATTCGAAGGGGCACATTTTTATGGGGCACATGACTTGGAGGAGGAGAAATATTTTCTATATGTGAGAGGACATAGATGGGGATACCTTTTTTTATATCGAGGGTAGACTTATAAGGGTCCAATTCATCATATTACAAAAGGGTCACACCATTTACAGAGGGGTTGCACCATATTACAGAAGAGTCACATTGCTTGATAGAGGGGTCACATTTTTTCTCTCCTACATAGAAGGGTCATGACAACACTCAGAAGCGTCATGCCAACACTCAAAGAGGTCATGTTTTTAATAGAAAGGCCGTACCATTATCAGAAGGGTCACATTTTGTTTTTTATCTACACACAGAAGGGTCACACCATTCTGAGAAGGGTTGCACTTGTGCTCAGAAGGGTCGCACTGTCCTCAGAAGGGTCGCACTAGACCTCAGAAGGGTCTCACTCATCCTCAGAAGGGTCGAATTCATTTTTTTGTTTCTCAGAAGTGTATTCATCTTGTCTTAGAATGTTATCATCATCTGTTAGAAGGGTATTCATTGTTTTCATAGAAGGGTAGCATTGTTTCGATGTGGGGTCGCATTTTTCCTCTCTTACTTAGAATGGTTGTAGTTACATAGAGAGGGGTCACATTTAGGAGACAGGCCAGTGGAATTGATGTGAAAATAAAAGGAAAAACTAGAAGCAGAGGAGAAATAGGTGTGTTTTCCCTTTTAGATAGTCATCGAGGCACTCAAAAGGGTGCAAGTGCTGAAGAGGATAGGTGAGGCGTAGAGCATAGAATGGAGATGGATCATAGAGCATAAAATGTAGAAGAAAATTTGTGCAGAGATGTAGTGGTGCACAGGAGGAGAAAGAGTGGATCATAGATGAAGAAGAGTGCAGTGAAGTTGCAAAGCATAGAAGCATAAATATTCAGAAGTGGAACAGAACATAGAAGCTGAAGAAGGAAGAGGAGAGATTGAGCTATTATAGATCAGATAAGAGACAGATCAAGTAATTAAGTTTTGTAAGATTCAATTAGGGTGGTAGGGTGGTGCTAGGGAGGATTGTAGTCCTCTAAATTCTAGTTGGTGCTAAAAGATATTCTGGGATTTGGTGCTTCCATATAGTAGGTTCTAGAGAAACCTAAGAGTTGGTGCTCTCTACAAGTTGTAGTTTGATATCAGAGGTTGTAGCCTCATATTTGAGTTGGTTCTCAAATAATATGATGTACATGAAAGTTGGATCTTGATTGACATCTGAATAGGAAGAAGAGGTTTTCTCCCTTTATGGGTTTCCTCATGAAAATCAGTGTCTCTATTTATTCTGTGTGATTGATCAAATATTATATATCTATGCAACACATTTAATAATAATCTAGAATGATTCAGAAAAGAACAAGAAAATTTCCAAGATTATATATATATATATATATATATATATATATATAACTGATTCACCCCTCCTCTCAGTTATATTTCCATCAATAAGGGAACAGAGGAGTAAGGAGATCTCCTTTGCAAAGCCTACAAAGGATCTTGGGATTACTTCTTATACGTCTAGGATTCTCAATCGTATGAATTCCCCCAACATGACTTGCAGTGGCTGGTGACATGCTCCTGACATGACTTGTAGAGGCTAGTATAAAATCCCCAACATGAATAGCAGAGGTTGGTGATGAATTCCTAACATGAATAACAGAGGTTGGTGATGTATGTGAAGTGTGACTAGCAATGACTAGAATTGTGCCCCCAAAATGACTTGTAGTGGTTGGTTGCTGGTATTCAACATGACTAGCAGAGGTTGTTGACCCATCTCCAACATGACTAATAGAGGTTGGTGATATAATGGCAGTATGTGGTTGACCCTCACAAGACGCAGTCGAGGAAGGTAGGGTCAAAAGATCACTAAAATAGGAAGTGCAGAAAGATATGGACCTCCTCGTTGAAACATGCATACTGGACATGGCGTAAATGTGATGGCTCAGTGTCGAGAAGTTGAAAGTACCCATAAGGGAAGAATACATTCCGACATCGATATTGTCAATTTCCAGTTGAGAATTGTTGATCACATGGATCGATGGACCAATAGATGCATTTGGACTAGAGCACGCAAAGGATAACTGTTCGATCGTCATGATCTTCCCTTCATGAGGAAAGAAAAGAGTACAAAAGATGGATGATACTACGACGATCATGGCATAAGTCCAATTATGTCTTAGCAACAAGTTGTAATAAAGAGGCACATCAACTACCTCTACTTTCACCTGTACCGTCTTCCCACCTAACTGGACCAGAAAGGCAGGGAGAATATTGTGAGGGTGAAAGGAATGAACTTCAAAAGCAGTCAACATGTTTGATGGCTCAGAAAGAGTTGGAGAAATGAGATATTTCCAACAGATTGGGAACATCACACACGTAGCAGCGCTTTCATAAACAACTGCACGTTTGATGGTATACTTTGAGTACTCCATGTGGATTTGGAAAGCCACATCGTAAGGCAAGAGAGGCTTCACATCTGTGACGTCAAACGTGATAAATTTTGAGCCACTAGGTTCTAGATCTCCTAAAGAAGAGCGCAAGGCATTCCTCTCTGAGGGACATGTCTGGAGTACCTCCAAATCTGACATCGCACAAGGGGTTTGACCTAGATCCTCAACAATAGAGTAATTTTGGGTGGATCTAGCATTTGGATTGTGGGTAGAGGGTTTGAGTACTCCTTTCGAAATATGAGGCGGTGGATTTTGTTTCTCAATATGTAAATTCATCCTTAGAGGAGGAGGAGGAGGAGATTCTAGACCCAAAATAGCTTGTGAAGAGCTATAATCTCAAGATCGAGTGACTACATGAACTTTTTCATCGACCATATTAATACATAAACGATCACCATCTTGCGACGATAGGTTTTGACTCTCACTAGCCTCATTTCGGCATTTGAGGAGCTTGAGGCTAGGTGCTGATTATGTGGGAATGTATTTGTCAGCATGGCAAGCAATACAAATAAAATCCTTGCAGGTTTTTCAAGTTTGGGGCATAAATGGGCAAGGTGATCATCTGTGCAAATCTTACAAGGAATCTTGACCTTACGTCTTTCTCATTTTCCCTCTCCAACATTATCATTCATATTTTTATTATTACTATTGTCCTTGGTTTTATTACCATTTTTCCCACCCTTACGAGTATTACGTCCTTTCTTCTTATTCCCTCCTGGTTGCTGGTTACCATTTGGGTTGGCCGATGATTTCACATAATGTACATCTGCCGACTGAGTGGGATTGGAAGACACAAATGAAGCTAGCCATCCTGCATATGGGTTAAGAGACAAATATTTCATATGAATTGTCACTGCGTTTGCAGACTTTATATTGGCATCACCTACAAGGCCATTGGCATGAGGTTCGGGTTTTTTTCTAGGGCCGTAATTCGACCGCGGTGTGTCCAAAACAAGGTGTTATAACATCCCAGACTGAGCATATATCAAGTCTAACTTTTGGGCTGTAAATATCATCTCTTCCTCAATGGTAACCTAGGAAGTAGCAACGTCCTTCTAGATAGGAGCGTGCAAAGACTTAAGGAACCATTATAAAAGAAAGGTCATGGGTATAGGGGTCTTAATCAACCTCTTCCATATATGCCACTCCTGGATATGGTCTGATATACGAGTGGCAGTGTCCTGGCGTAAAGTAGACAACAGTTCTAGGCCAACATCATAACAAATGTGAAACTGGATTTGGTTGAGGAAAACCAACACCAACTGACTAAAAGTCCCATATGCTCCCCTAGGTAGCTCAATGTACCATTTCACAACAACTCTAATGAGTGTGCATTGAAATAATATTTATCGAATATAATCGACATTAAGGGAATTCGATAAGCACCAAAGGTGAAAGGTAGTGACGTGATCACCAGGATCCTCTCCATTCTTACGCTTGAACTTCAGGATGTCCGACAGAAGCTTGGTGGGGATGGGGGGCCATGTAGGATTATGAATCATAGGGTCATTCATTAAATTAGACAAGTCTGGCAGATTAAGCATGGACAGAAAAGGGAGGCGGGGTTGTGATATCTGGCCCCAATCTCCCTAGAAAGATTCTACTTGAGGAACTACAACCCATCTAGGGTTTTGGTAATCACCATGTCCCTATTCGGCATTATAAATCCCTCCTCCAAGATGATTCATAAAAGGTTGGTTGGGCATCATTCTAGCTGGAATGTTCTATTGAGGGTTATAGAAATTTCCCCTAGCCAGATTAGATCTGGGTTGGGGGTTTCCCAAGCATGAAACTAACCTCCTCTAGGTGGGAACCTGGAGGATAGAGGAAGATTTGTCATGCCAAATGTATTGGTCAGAATCTACACCAAGGAGGCGAGGTTGTAGGATGGAACTTGAGCCGAAGCTTGTCAACCAGGTTGACTATTCCACCCAGAAGTAGGAGGATTGTGTAAGTTTTAAACCTGTGAAGTAAAGCAATGCATATAGATTCTTAAGCAAGATAGAAATTAATCAATGGTTCATACACAGAGTACACAGAGATTTTATACCGGAAACCCTCAACCGGGAAAACCTTTCTTATATTCATTATATTGAATTTCACCATTCAGCATATAATATATACAATGTTTTTAGGTATTCTATAGATACCAAAACCCTAATCCCTAAATCCAGGATTAATTTACAAATCCGCTAAAAATAGCAAAAACCGCCCAAAAACAATAATGAGAGGGATTGTCAGACGTGCCCACACACACACATGCAAAGAATATAAAACATACCCAACAGATTGGACCCGGGGTTAAAATAAGGAAAGCCTCCCATATTAGGAGTCATTTGAGGGATTTGAGATCCACCAAACGAAAATGGAGTGTAAGGAGGTAGGGTGCCCCCAAGCCCAATGTTAGTATTAAGGCCAACAACTGGGATGGAGTTTGAAATCTATGAAGTAAAGTTGGGCATAACATAAGAAAAGGGAATAGAATCCATAGGGATGGACTGAACATTGTAGCCCGATGAATGGCCAAGAGACCCAAAAGGGTTCGAGGTAGTATCTTGAGCATTCACTATAGGCTAGGCCATAGTAATGATAGGTTCCTCCAGCACTAAAGCCATGGAGGTTGCAGGAATCAAAGGGGTTCCATTAGCTATAGTAGGTATGGGAGTTGAAGGGATCCCAATATTCTGAATACTAGGTTCAGTACTCATCCTGGTAGAATCACAAGTCTGAACAATGGATGTGTGTGTACCACACCTAATAACTCTATGCATTTTATAAGGAAAAGACTCAAAATCCGGTGGTAATTGTAACAAGCGACGGGACTGACAGGGAGGCTGGTCTGACTCCACGATGACTCAATACTATAAAAATAAAAAATATATCCTAAGGCCCACTAGTAATCAAAGAGCACACCAAAATTCAAACGACCAATATGCATACAAATGGGGTAAAGTGGCTGAGTGGCCTCCCTCCCTAAAGAAGGTATGTCTCGGCCAAGAGGGGCCTGAGACTCCCTGCTAAAGATTGAAAGTAACATAATCAGTTATAAGGGCCCTCATGGGCTTAATAGCCAGTCGGTCAGACCCCCCTAGAGAGGTAATCCTCCATAAAGGCCGTGTGTTTTCCAACCCTTATCTGACCCAGGGTACCTGCAAAATAACCCCTGCAAGTAACCTATGAGACACCTAAGTCAAGAAACTAATAAACCACTATATAACTGATGCACAGGTGAGAAGTCATAAGTTAGGTCCACCATATGGGCAGGGTAGAAAAGCCCGAAACCTTGAAAGTGCTGCCTCTCACAGAGGTAAAGGAACTAGCAAGAGCCCCAGATATGGATAGATCCCCAAAAATATCTCTGACGCTAGGAAGGTATCACGGGGATATCCCTTCAACCAACTTCATACACCCTTGAGATTAACTCCAGTGTGAGAGGAGCCTCCTAATCTTACCAATTATACAATGGATTTGTTCACTCCCTGACTCAAACACATATGTTGATTTAATTTCCTTGGAGAAGTTTACTCACAAAAATCCTATTCCAAGGCACTAAATCCTGGGCTAGTTTGTGCACCCTAGAAAATAAAATCGTGACTAATCAATTTTAAATTATAACGTTAATTTTAGTGGCTGTGATTAATCAAAAAGGTATTGTTGCACCTCTTTTGTCACCTAAATGATCAAAACAGAGGTGCTTACAAGCTTAGTTGGTTTAGCTAAGCAAGACAACAGTAAAGGAAAGGGTTAGAAGAATAAACATAAAAGACTAAGCTAAGAATGAAACTAGGAAAGGAAAAAAAAATTAAACTATTGTGCATAAGGACATAAGAACAAGAAAAAAACAAGACTCATGTCACCAATGGAAATGATTTTATTAGTGAAAAGAAAACACCAAAGAGAAAGGGGACTTTGGGTACCTTCTTCCTCCAAGGGAGGGCTCTTGGACCCCCAGGATTGAGTTCTTCTTACAACTTGGAAACTTGAAAGAAATGGTGAAAGAATCCCAAGCTAACCCACTCAAAAGGTGATGTGGATTGCCCAAATGGAATGGTGCTAGTATTCTCTTGATAAGAAAAGAGGTTTCCCTAAGAGAATAGCAGCAACATAACCTTGCAAATGAATTCCTTGAAAACGTAGTGCACCCATGGCCTTACTTTATAGCACCACTTTGAGGTATTGTGTAACCATATTTTAGTGTGAAAAGGGGTTGTTTAGGGAACCTTTAGGTCTTTGACCAGCCGCCCAACCAGATTCAGCCAAGATTTGGATGTCAAATTGACTTGGAAGCTGAACCAGAAGTGGGTGGGAGGCCAAACAACATCATAAATGTATTGTTCTCAGGTGTGCACATCTTTTAGCATCCGCAGTCGCGCATCGTGCGCATGTGTGATTTTCCTACATTTCTTGATGGCACATGTGCATGTGCGCCCTGTGCATTCATAGCACATCTTGATTTTATAACTAGTTGTATAGTTTTGGACCTTTTGGAAATGCGTTTTTGGTAATTTTGGTCCATGGGTGAACTCATAGCTGTTTGAAGATGTTGGATTCCTATAACCATTTGCGGATGAAATTTTAGTGATAATAGATGCCCCCTAATGGATGAGGTTAGGAGCATACGAATAGCCGAAATTCATCAATGTTTCTTCTACTGAGAGTACCATTGTAAGAAAGAGCGATAGTGAGAGTATCAAGAGTGACCCGTTGGAGGGAGAAGGGAACCTGTAGGACCCAACCTTTCGCAAGGTGTGGAAAATAAATTGTGTACAAACGAGACGAACATGCACCATGCTTGTGTCGTGTAACTCAAAAAAGGGGTGTTGTACAATAACTAAAACTATTGTGTTGATGTAGACAACTGCGGTGCCCTCAGGGGCAGTTTTGATAAAGGCAGAGGAAAATTATGATGAGGAACAATACTTTGAATAGTAGGCAATGACACCTGTAAGAAGTATCACGGGTTCTGTGGGCATTGATAGCCCAACAAAGTTCATAGGTCTTCGACAAATATAAAAACAACTGCAATAGTCGCAAAGTAAGACCCACCGTAACATGAGAAAGTGTTGAAGTCGAATGTTATGGGGGTCAACGACAATAAAGAGCAATGATGGTTTTCCTTGTGTTGTCTAAGACGCCTCATTGTAAAGGTAATGAGAGTCAAGATACTGTCTCCCTTTTGGAAATTGTGCTAATGTCGACAAAAAGGGAGACACGACTCCAAGAAGCAAAGGGCTTTGTGAAATCCACTAGGTGAGGTCAGGAATTGAGGAGGTACATGAATTAAGTCAAGATGCATGGAGACTCAATACTTCCCTTGGTTGGGAATATATGCGAAGTAGAAGTGGCTGCAACTATTCAACTAGGTCGAGTGTTAGGGGGACAATGAGATGTGGGATAAGTTGTGCCAGAGGTGGGACAAAGTGAACAAACTTAGAGAGCAAAGGTAGGTGGCATGTGGGATACTCGGAGTTTATGGATGACGTCAACAAGAGTAGGTGATAAGGAATACCCAAACCAAGGGTGACATGGGTTGCGTTTGCCAAAAAGGAAGAAGGTCGCCAAAGGTGACGCCAAAAAGCTATGTAAAATGCTGGAAACAATGGCTTAATTACAAAAAGAATTAAGAAATCAGTGGGGATAATAATGTAGATATAGAAATGGGTGCCCCAGTGTGAGATGGCTTGGCCTGAGGATGACACAAGTTGGTTAAAAAATAAGTGGGGGGTTGGGGCCCCATAGGTGGGTTTATGTAGTAGGGAAATGTATGGGGGAAAATATAAAGATGGGAAAACTGGTGGTGGATGAAATGGATGGTAAATGATGCTGCGGGAGTGCAGTCAAAACAAAACCATGAGGAAGTGCCCTAGGAGTCCGTTGGGTAGGCTAGCAAAATGAGGAGAAGGAGTATGTGGCTGATTCGCGACATGATGTAAGACTATAGGGACTCCCATCCCTAAAGGTTGAAAACAACATGAGTGTCAAAGTGCCAAGGGGGGCTATGAATGGGACAAATCATGTGTGGGAGAGTGCTACCGGGTGACAGTACCCAAAATGCAGTGGAGGTGACGGTACTGCAGAGCCGGATATAGGGACCCTAAACGAAAATTTCAGAGGGTGTGACTAGAGATGAAATTGAGATTCAGAGGGAATGACTACATGCCAATGACGATTATATACCTGAAGGGGTCACGCTGGTGTGTGATGACCAAGTACCTACACACATGACAACCAAATACCCGACGTGAACAATATCTGAAGATAATCGAACATATAACTGTTTATTTGATAATTTTGAACATGAGCATGCATACCTGAATGGGGTATGGAAAAATGGCTCCCTAGGGGCTAAGGATGAAAATGGCCTGGTGACTATCATGATGTAGATGATGGGGTGTTGATGCCATGGCTGAAGACTAATCAAAAAATGGATGCTCGGAGCTCCCAGAATTGAGTCTAGAAGTCTGGCAAAATGGATTATATATAGTTGTGGGGCCCACATTGCCACCTCATTTGTACTTGCTGCTATAGTTGTGAGAGAGGAGATTGCAGAGCAGATTCAAAGATTCTAGGGGTGTGAGGAAGCTGATCTGAGAGGTGCTAGAGTCAGGTTAGTGGTCTCATCCTCTTGTACAGTAGTTAGGTGTCAATTTTTGGGTAGGACCATACAGATGGCCGTACGGTGAATTTTTAAGGTTGTGCCCCCCCAAGTGCACAGGCGATTGATGGTGACCCACGCATGAATGCATGGCTATAATGGGCACATTCACGCAAGAGGGCACAATATTTGGGAAAACAGGCATGCATGGGGTGCGCGCTTGTCCGAAACACAACCATGCATACATGCACGACTATGTTGCTGACAGTTGCGCATGAGTGCGCAACTGTGTAGTGAAAAGGCGTGCACCAAATTCATGCCTGTGGGATTAATAGGCATGCATACATGTGTGGCTATGGGGTAAATAGGTGCGCATGTGTGCGCACCTATGGGGAAAACAGTCGCATCTTTGAGGCAAGGCTGAGGGTGAGGAAGCTTATGTCCCTCTCTCTTTTTTTTGGGGGGGGGGGGATATTTGGTGTTTTTGTGATGGTTGATTGAGTACTGTATATGTAGATGCAGGTGATCATTGGGGATAATGCCGATCCATTGGAGAGAGAGGGGCTAGGCCCGATTGAGGGAGGCCATGAGGGATGAGGAGCCGATGGTTCATGGTGCTTTGGCAACCTATGGGATGCTGAAGTTTTTTGAGTGCCCACTGTTGAGGGCACAAGAGTATCTACTGCAATTCCTGTTCTCGATGTGGAGTCCAGAGTTGCAGTGTTTTATTGTGCATGGAGAGAACTTGGCATTCTCTGCCGAGGAGGATGTCTATTTTCTGACTGGGCTCCCTTTTCGGGGAACCCTTCTACCGGCCAAGCTAGTGGTAGTTGGAGAGGGGAAGTTGGCTACCCTTGCCCCAACATATTGTTCGAGAGAGGATTTTATGTCTATTTCAATGGTGAAGATTGGGGCGATGGATGCCCTCGTACATCGTTGCATGGAAGCGATGGTTGTGAGAGTGTATGGGTCACTTGCGACTCAGCGTATCAGTGGTGGCCAGCTGAGGATCATGCAGTGGGAACAAGGGGGTGAGAATTTCTCCTAGGGCTTGATGTTGCACGCCAAGATGGTGGGACAACTCACCAAGTGTCGAGCAACCAACTCATGGGATTTTTCCTTTGGATCGATCTTGTTGGCTTGGTTTCTAGAGAGGGTGCCGATGTTTCACTCGATAGTGTTGTTAGACCCGCCAGTAGTGCGAGAGATGTGACTACGACAGTGGTCGATGATTTTGGTTTGTCATGGGTGTTGGGGACCTATAATCATAGGTAACTCGATTCTTCGACTGTTGATTTGGCGTTTTCTCTCATGATGATGAAGTCTGGCTTGGTTGATCCCGTTTCTCCCCTCCATTCATTCACTCGCTCCCCCATCACCCTGCTGCATCCTTCATCCACGCTGCGCCCTCACACCCTTGTCCGTTTTCCCCGTTGACTACCTCTCGCCCATCACCCATCCATGCATAAACCAAGCTTAGGGTAAAAATCATAATAGATTAAATAAGGGCTAAAAATAAAATTAGTGTAGTTAAACTAGGCTAAACTAGTTAATAATTAATTAATTAATCAATTAATTAATTAATAGTTAAGTTAGTTTAGTAACTAGGTTAGTTTTTATTAATTAATATTAAATAAAAAAATATTAAAATAAAAATACATATATTAAAACACATTAAACATTAAATAAAACCAATACAAAACAATAACAAAAAAAACAATATAAAAGCATTTAAATAAAAACATAAACGAAACTATTAAAACAAAAACAAAAAAAACATAAAATATAATAAACAAAACAAATGTAAAAAAATAAAAATGAAAAACCAAACTAGCGTTATCCTAAGTTCTACCCCCCC
>ML777462.1:848147-890104 GCA_009831015.1 Picea engelmannii | reverse complement strand
CCTCAGGGGGTGTCCGAAATACCACCCATCACAAAAAAAACCACTTTCCTCATTTTTTACCATTTTTGCCTATTTCGGTAAGTCTTCTTTCAAAATGGATTATGGGAAAATGAATATGGAATTTAAAATTCCGAGAGCATTTTGTGCTCAACACGGGCTGAAGAACAAAAACCTCTCTCAATTTTTGCACAGGTGCCATGAGCAAGGAGAATCGAAGCTGTCTTTCAACCACTTTTTTCAGATTTTTGATTTTTCTGACAGTCTCGATCTTGCAGGAGCTGTTACGGCCAGATGGAGGCGAATTTGGAGAAACCAAAGGAGGGTTTTGTCCAGCGCATGCCCATATACAAGAAACTCCTTCCGGTTTTTCCCAGGTGTCAGCGTTGAAGAAAAACAAATGTCTATTCAGACCCCTTTTTTGCAGAAGTTAGGCCCATTTTCATGGCGGATAGTTCAGGATTTTTGGAGATTTGTGGCTATTTTTGGCCAAGGTAGTTAAAACCGACTGACACAACTGGTTTGGAGATCTATCCTATTTATTCATAGGATTTTAATGTAAATAGGTTCGACCTGGAGGTACCAGATGGGGAGATAATATAGAAACATGGCTTTCTGTTTTGTAAAGATGATCAACAATCTGTAAATGACTTTATGAATGAATACAAAAACACTTTTCCCAGATTCCTGTGTTGTGTTTAAGTGGTGAAGTTTTTTTCCCTCATGTAACTCATGATTTTTCTATTTCATACACTTTTATTTCTATATTGTCTATGAGAAGGTAATGTATATGATTTGTTCTTGACACCCTGTGCTGGCTCAATGCAATATTTATATTTTCTTCCAAGTTTGAAGTGTAGAATTCAGTTGTACTTTGCTCTACATTTGAAATGAATCCCAATATTTTCTTCCTTTCCCATTTTATAAGATCAAATAATCCACTTGCATGATTATCTTGCCTGGTTACATCATGTTTTAGTTATTCATTCATCTATCATCTTTATCATTGACTCCATGTTGCCCAATGGTCCTTTATGCCTTAACCAAACCAACTCTAAATCCATAAACAAACCCATGTTCTACATAGCTAGCCTAATATTCTCTTCAAACAAAGCTATATAAAATAGACAGATCCCTTTCTGAGTCTTGGAGGGCTAGATCCCTGACTCGAAGCGGTTTTGATGTTGCCTCTATGACTGCCTCCACAACCTTGGGCAAATTACAGAGTGCTAACATAATGGCGACTCCACTGGGGAAATCTCCCCAGTAGTACACTTCAAAGCTCCAGATATGATCACTAATGGTGGACAGTGACCAGACACAAGAAGGCTGAGATCATTCACCTGGCAACTCCAATCAGCTCCAGATAGTGCCAACTCAAAGACTCCACTGGAGGAAGAACCCGAAGCATGACCAAGCAGCCTAGAAAGACCAGGTACTCAAGCTCAAATTGTATTCATGATATTGTTTTTTTCATCTGGAATTACTTTATCTCTTATCATGATCTCGGTCCAGAGTATATTGTTGAAATTTAGGATGATCATTTTCAACCTGAAGAGCCACAAGAGACTAAATCCCCAATTGTAGATTATGTAGATACTCATACACCTGTGCACACCCCAGATGCATCTATAGAAACCCTAGTGAGACATAAGCCTCTTGCTTTATCTCCTACTCTTTCTAAACCTATGGATGGTTGTGAGCCTCTTGCTTCATCTCATGTGCTTGCAAAAGTCCCAGAATGATACAAGCCTCTAGATTTGCCTCCTATTCTCAATGACCTCCCTGTCAATTACATCAATAATCTGCCTAGGTTTGATGGAGAAAATGGGAAGATCACTGCTGAAAAACATATTCAAAACCTTGAGGATTTCCTTGACCTTTATGAGGTCGAAGATGATGATGTCTGTATCAAGATTTTTGCCTTGTCTTTACAAGGAAAAGTTAAGAATTGGTTTAGAAATCTGCCAGCTGCAAATATCAGAAATTTTCATCAATTTATGCAAGTTTTCCTAGATAGATGGGTGGTCATGGGAAATGTTTTCCTCATCCTAGAAGAGTATGACCACTTGAAAAGAAAGCCAGGGGAGACAATACATCAGTTTTCAGCCAGATTCAATAAGGTATATCATGCAATACCTGCTGATATAAGGCCACCCATAGGATCAACTCACTTGCATTACCCAGATGCCTTCGATCCTGAGATGACATTTTAGTTAAGAGAAAGGAACACTGTAAGTATTGAAGAAATGCAAAAGGTCATAGTTGATGTGGAGGCCAAATTGCTGATCAAAAGGTCAAAAGTAAAGAACAAAGAAAAGGAGCAGCTAAAATCTTCAGAAGATAAACTAGACATTCTGGCCATCACCGTGGAAGAGATGATGCATAAGATTACCATAAAAGAGGAGCTTGTTGTCCAAAGACATCATGTTCCATTGATTTTAGAGAAAGAAAAGGTCATAGTTCCCAAACATTTTTCTGTTCACCCTTGGTACCATGGTTTGGATAATGATTCTTTGTTGTATTCCATTCACCATACAGTCAAAGATGAAGTTCAAAATTAGAGAGTGGTGGAAGATTCTCCTGACATGATATGCATGTTCAATGACATTTCATCCATGGATGATTTACCCAAGTGTGACCAGTATGATGATGATCATGAGGCTGAAATAGAGGTTGACTATTCAGAGAAATAAACAACATGTTGTTGGCAGGAAGAGGATAAGTTACAACTCAGATATAACAATCAATCTGCACATGGAAATTATGACAACAATGATCAAAGTGCAGAAAATCTCAGAGTAAGTGAAAACACTTTGCCCTTATGTTTCTCATCTTTTCAATTTCTGAAAAGAAACTCTAGGCCAGTTGAAAATAGTGAAGACAAAAATTTCTTTGATCAATCAGTTGAAGATGCCATTAAGGATATGGAGGATGTTCTAAACCCAGAATCATAGCCCTTGACCTACATTGATTTTCAAATTCCTGATGAAAGATTAGAGCCTGAAACAAATTCTGAGTTAATTCAAAACAACTCTATACCATTATGCTTTAATTCATTTCAATTTTTGAAAAAGAATCGTGAGTATATGCTAAAGGATAAATACACATAAAATCAAGAAGTTGCAGTGGAACCAATGCAACAGTTAGTTCAATTTCTACAGGATCCAATATCAGATGTGTTGGATGACTTGTATTGTCAAAGTTTTTTTTATCATCCAACTATGGGATAAAACACTGTTATGATATTGACATGATCAGACAGTTATCTTCATTGTCTTTTTCAGCAGAAGTCATATTACAAATCCCATCAAAGCAGTTGCAGCCATGTCAGGAAATGCATGAGGATGAAAATAACATACATACAGTTCCAGAGCATGTCGCTCACTTGGAAGAATCCAAAAATCAAGGAACATGTCATTTCTACCTTGATCCTATAGCTACCTATATGGAGAAATTTTTCACTGTAGAGCCTCAACCTATCTCTGGCAGTACTTTTGTTCTTCAAGATTGTCGAGGTCTCTATGGTAAATATCAAATATGTTTTCAGCAGTGGCCTTTACATTTTGCAGTTTTGAGTCTATGGGCAAAAGATCAAGCTGTGCTTTTCACTGTGCTAACGCGTAGTCAAAAAATCCTCTGGTCTCAACAACTACTTGATTAACTGCATTGGCATTATTGTATCATTTAGAATGATGAAATTGTCAGTAGTGTAGGGTAGGTAGCAGTTTTGAATAAGCTTAGTCATTTGAGCATCTTTTCAGTATTGTATGATTTCCAGCAGAGTTTGCATTTGATAGTATCTAGTTCACTGTCCAGTCAAATCTGATCTAGTTCAAATATTGTAGCTACAATGACTCCATGGCCCAAATAATAAAGCACCGGTCTGCATGTTCATAGTTCAGTGGTTCTTGACACCTCCTGAAAGAGATTCCATCCCCAGGTGGAGCCTATGCTGGGGACCTATAATCATAGGTAACTCGATTCTTCTACTGTTGATTTGGCGTTTTCTCTTGTGATGACAAAGTCTGGCTCGGTTGATCCCGTTTCTCCCGTCCATTCATTTCACTCGCTCCCCCATCACCCTGCTGCATCCTTCATCCACGCTGTGCCCTCACTCCCTTGTCCTTTTGCCCCATTGACTACCTCTCGCCCATCACCCATCCATGCATAAACCAAGCTTAGGGTAAAAGGAATAATAGATCAAATAAGGGTTAACAATAAAATTAGTGTAGTTAAACTAGGCTAAACTAGTTAATAATTAATTAATTAATAGTTAAGTTAGTTTAGTAACTAGGTTAGTTTTTATTAATTAATATTAAATAAAACAATATTAAAATAAAAACATACAAAACCAAACATTAAATAAAACAATATTAAAATAAAAATACATATATTAAAACACATTAAACATTAAATAAAACCAATACAAAACAATATAAAAACATTTAAATAGAAACATAAACGAAACTATTAAAACAAAAACAAAAAAAACATAAAATATAATAAACAAAACAAATGTAAAAAAATAAAAATGAAAAACCAAACTAGCGCTATCCTAAGTTCTACCGCCCAATTCCACGTACACTTTNGGGGGGGGGGGGGGGGGGTCCGGAATGGTAGTTTCTAAAAACCACCCCCCGGACAGGTGTTTCCCCCACATGCTAGCGGACCCCCCCACAAACTGCTTACCACCTCAGGGGGGGTCCGGAATACCACCCATCCCAAAAAAAACCACTTTCCTCATTTTTCAGCATTTTTTCCTATTTCGGTAGGTATTCTTTCAAAATGGATTCTGGGCAAATGAAGACGGATTTAAAAAATCTGAGAGAGGTTTTTTCTCAACACAGGCTGAAGAAAAAAAACCTCTCTCAGTTTTTTCACAGGTGCCATGAGAAAGGAGAATCGAAGCTGTCTTTCAGCCTCTGTTTTCGGATTTTCGGTTTTTTTGTTACAGTCCCGATCTTGCAGGAGCTGTTATGGCCATATGGAGGTGAATTTGGTGAAAATGATGGAGGTTTGTGTCCATCACATTCCAATATACAATAAAATCCTTCAGTTTTTTCCCAAGTGTCAGCGTTGAAGAGAAACAAATGTCTGTTCAGACCCCTTTTTTGAAGAAATTAAGCCCGTCTTTCATGGCGGACAGTTCAAGATTTTTGAGGATTTATGGCTATTTTTGTCCAGGGCGGTTAAAACCGACTGACACAATTGGTTGGGAGATCTATCCTATTTATTCTGAGGATTTTAATGTAAAGAGGTTCGACTTGGAGGTACCAGATGGGGAGATAATATAGAAACATGGCTTTCTGTTTTGTAAATATGATCAACAGTGTGTAAATGACTTTATGAATGAATACAAAGATGCTTTTCCCAGATTCCTATGTTGTGTTTAAGTGGTGAAGTTTTTTTCCCTCGTGTAACTCATGATTTTCCTATTTCATACACTTTTCTTTTTTTATTGTCTATGAGAAGGTAATGTACAAGATTTGTTCTTGACACTCTGTGCTGGCTCAATGCAATATTTATGTTTTCTTCCAAGTTTGAAGTGTAGAATTCATCTATACTCTTCTCTACATTTGAAATGAATCCCAATATTTTCTTTATTTCCTAGTCTATAAGATCAAAGAATCCACTTGCATGATTATCTTTCCTGGTTTCATCCTGTTTTAGTTATTCATTCATCTATCATCTTTATCATTGACTCCATGTTGCCCAATGGTCCTTTATGCCTTAACCAAACCAACTCTAAATCCATAAACAAACCCATGTTCTGCATAGCTAGCCTAATATTCTCTTCAAGCAAAGATATATCAGACAGAGAGATCCCTCTCTAAGTCTTGGAGGGATAGATCCCTAACTCTAAGCAGTTTTGATGTTGCCTCTGTGACTGCCTCCACAACCTTGGGAAAATTACAGAGTGCTAACAATGGGGGTGGGGAGGGTGGCCACTGCTTCACATCCGAGGTTGCATAGGTGTGGCATCAGATGCCACAGATCATATTGTAGTTTCCATACAGTGGGATAGATTTCCGTGATGATCCTAAGATGATATTACCTCCAGGAGAGGTATTCGATCACCAAGGTATGATGTGTTGTTTACTGTTTTTTTTTTTTTTTTTTAGATAGTATAGCATATGGTTGATATTTGTATGGATGCTGATGATATCATGTGTTTGCTTGTGTAGATGTGGGACCTCGTGGATGAGAGGTTGAGCTGATCCGAGTGCAAGCCCATCAGGGGCCCGTGAGACCACCACGGGGAGAGTTGCAAGTAGGGGAGAGGCGACGTCGAGAGGATGTTGGGGTGAGGCCCAATGATGATGATAGAGTGGCCCAGAGGCACCATTATGATGAACCTATTGTAGGGCCATCACATTCTCTTCCAGTCGAGGCCGAGGGAGAGTTTGATGATTTTCTCTGCCAACTAGAGGCGGTTCTACAGGGAGTGCCTGAGAGGATGTGGGTGCAGATCTAGGATGAGGGGATCTTGGAGCAGTGTATTGGTCTGTTGGTAGAGTCGTGGACCTTGAGTCACAGAGAAACTATAGCCGGACCTGCGATGATTGGACGGTTTCCTACGGGACCTGGGGGACTTGGCGCTGGTGGGGTAACTTCACAAGAGGGAGGACCTGGTGCTGGAGCACTAGAGGTGCCCTGAGGGTTGCTAGATATGTAGTTGTGTATCTGATATAGGCTAGTGAGCCCATTTAGTATAGTTGTGACATCTAGTTTTGTATTGGTAGAGATGAGGTGATTCACCTGCCTACGGGTGATGTACTATTTTTGTAAACACTTTATGACATGTGGACCGATATATATATATATATATATATATATGGATATACATTTTTGGATCTTTGTGTACATGTGTAATGTGTTTGTTGTTGATGATTATGGTTTTTGATGTAGTGGATGATGTCTAATCTATATGTTGTGATAGACCTCTGATGGTTTATGTGTATGTGAATATGTCTTGATGAGATATATGCCAATCTAGTATAATTTTAGCCATGTTATCTACTATTTGATTGAATTGTCTTGGGATATGTGTAAATGTAATGGAATCAAAATGTTGAGATAAAAGTCTAACCTGTAGGTATTTGTGAAAGAGGCAAGGATCATAGACGCGGTATACATTGTTGAGCTGGAGGATGACAAGTTGGGAATATAATAAGACGTGAAGGTGATGAATATGGCGATGATTTGCCTCAACAAGGAGACCAATGACAACGGTGTACTCTAATTGATTGTTGGTGGATGAGCCTAAACATATGTTGCTGGTGTGGAGCAGGTCATGTGAAGGTGAATAGAGGGCCCAAGCAGACGAAGCGAGATTCTATGTCTAGCGGTTAGCTCCGACGGTGTAACCGATGTGGTAGGCCGATGGAGGTGGCATCTGCCAATAACACGAGTGATATATTAGACAGGAGGTATGGATAAAAGAAGACTAAAAACTCTACAAAATATGTACAAAAAAAGAAAGAGCCTAGTGTAGTAGAGCTATGCTCAGGTGTAAAATTTCTTCAAGTACAACCCATTGACGGGTTCCTTGAGAGGATGGACTTTGGGGGAGGCCAGGTTTTATGCGCCTTTAGTGAGGCAATGTTGGATAATGTACGGTCCATGCCACACAGACTCAAATTTTCCATGGACAAGGGTATCATGAGCGATATCGTAAGCGAGGAAAAGGTCTCCTTCGTTAAATGAGCGAATGTTGACATGGTGATCAAAGGTGGCCTTTGATGGTTTTTTGGCTACTTGATTGTTCTATAATGAAGATCGACGATCTTCATCCAGGGATTCTAAGTTTAGAAAATGCTTCTTTATTGGGGTTGTGTTGGGTAATAGCTAAATAGTGGTGCGTAACATGGGAATTTCACACTCTATGGGAAGAGTGGCCTCAACTCTGTGGAATAAATGAAAAGGTGTGAAACCAGTGACAGTTTTGACTACTGTGCGATAAGCCCAGAGCGCGGAAAATAACGTATGATTCCAATTGGTTTTATGTTTGTTAACCATGCATTGCAACATGGTTTTTAATACCTTGTTAACTACTTCTACCTGTCCATTGGACTCAGGGTAGTATGGTGAGACAAACTCATGGGAGAAGCCTAACCGGGATGAGAGTTCTATGAAAATCTCATTCTTGAAATGTTTCTCGTGATCAAAGATTAGTTGGAGTGGTACTCCAAAGCGGGATATGACATGGTTAAAGAAAAAACGTGTTGTTGTGTCAACGGTGTTGTTGAAGGTAGGCATGACTTCAACCCACTTGGTAAAGTAATCAACTACAATGACTATGTATTTGTGTCCATTACTGGATGTAGGGTTACAAGTCATGAAGTCCATGCCCCATTTACAAAAGGGACCAGTGGTGATAACTGGGTGCAGAAGAGCAGGTGGTGTGTGTGCTTTGTTAGTGTAAAGTTGGCATTTATCACATCATTTCATGGCATGGATGAAGTTGTGAAATAGTGTAGGCCAAAAGTAACCTGCACGGATGATTTTCTGAGTGGTGGACAACCCTGAGAGATGGCCTCCGCAAGTGTCGTTGTGGCAGTCATTCAAGACTCTGTCGGCCTCGTCAATAGTTAATCATCGACGGAGTATGGTGTCGACTCCTCGCCGATATAAGATGTCCCCGATGAGGAGGTAGCGAAAGGCCTAGTGACGAATACGTTGACGATCATCTCTGGAGAGGTGGTTTCCAAATTTTTGTGTTTGGAGATAGACAAGAAGATCGCCATACCAAGGGTCATATGAGGGGACAAAAAAAAGATGTTCATCAGGGAGGTTGGTATTGACCGGTGGACTGGTAATGTCGGAGGGAAAATCTGTGATAAGTTCGATGAGGATGAGAGCTTTGTTTCTCTTGGGTGTCGGAAATTCGAGATCGTATTCCTGAAGGATGATGATCCATCGAGCAAATTTATCGTTAATTTGTTGATGACTGAGAAAGTATTGCATGGGGTTGGAATCTGTGATAACTTTGGTAGTTTGAAGCAGGATGTAATGGCCAGTTTCTGGACTGTGAGGACAACTGTGAGGGCTAGATTTTCTTCGTGATTGTACTTCAAGGGCGTTCCTGAAAGGTTTTTACTAATGTAGTAAATCACATGCTCACGGGTGTCATCCCCTATTTGGAAGAGCACTCCTGCTACTGAAACAGTTGAAGCTGATATATAGAGGAGATAATTGCGGTTATAGTCAGGTGGACTAATCAACGGGGTGTTGGAGAGAGTCGCTTTGAGATCGTCAAAAGTGGTTTGGGCATGTTTTTCCGATTGAAATGGAATGTCGTGATGAAGTAAGCAAAGGAATCCATGTGCAAAAGTAACGTAATCTTGGACAAAGCATCATAAAAAGTTGGCTTTTCCTTGAAGGCTCTGTAGTTTCCGTAAATTTCGTGGGGGTGGAATTTATGTGATGGCTTGGAATTTGAGGGGGTCTATAGTAATGCCACATTGGGAAACTATGAACCCAAGAAGGCACCCAACAGTGACGTAGAATATGCACTTGAGGGGATTTAAGAGGATATTGTACTGACGACACCTATGGAAGATGATTCGTAGATCATCAAGATGTTGAGTGCATTTATTAGATCGAGTGGTGAGGTTGTCTAAGTACACGAGGATGATATGAGCTAGATCATGAAAAACATATGTCATGGCTTGTTGGAATGTGGCACCGACATTCTTGAGGCCGAATGGCATGACACGATACACAAAGGTGCCCTAATGGGTTGTGAATGCAGTTTTGTACTGATCGATGGGGGGAATTTGGATTTGGTTGTAACCAAAGAAACCATCCATGAAGGACAAAGCCTCGTGACCTACGCAATCATCAATTATTTGGTCAATGAAGGGTGTTGGAAAGTTGTCTTTGGGAAAAGCATGATTGAGGTCACGGAAGTCCGTACAGACATGGATAGTTCCTTGTTTTTTGTTAATAGGGATAGGGTTGGAGACCCATGATATATAGACTATGGGGTAAATGAACACAATAATGTGTAGTTTGTCAATATCAGCTTTGATGGTCGCTACTTTGGATGGGTGTAATGGTCGTTGTTTTTTGCAGACGGGTGTGATATCAGGCCAGGTGTCTATGCGATGTTCGAAAATAGAGGGATCAAGGATAGGCATCTTTGTGTATGACCATGCGAAAATGTCCCAGTATTCCTGGAAGAAGGCTTTGTAGGTGATGAGTTCTTCTGGAGAACATGTAGCGCCAATGGTGATTTCCTCAAGAATTCCAGATTTGATGGAAATATCTATTTTGATGGTTGGGAATATATTGGCCATATTGCCTTCCTCAAAAGAGTTGGGGGCAGGGATAGGGTTATTGAACCAATCTATATTCCCTAATGGGAGAAAATATTTGGTTTCGATTGTGTATATGGGTTGTTGGTTAAGAGGCGTGAAGGCTTCCTGTGAAAGAAAGAGTGCTCTGTGGTGGAGCGCATCCCATGGGTAATCAGGAGTAGTTAACTCGTCGAGGATATCTTCATCACAATGAAACTGGCGTGAATATAGAGGATCGAGAGGAGTGATCTCAGTGACTTTCACTATGGTGTTATCTCCTTCAGATGAAGAAGTAGGGGGATTGATGGAGGGGGATTGTGATGGTTCGCTCGACATAAACCAAATATCCAAATATTGTGGGTTAAAAATGGTAGTCAGGCATAGAATGTTCGTGGGGAAATGAATTGGAGAATTGGGGGGATTTGGGGGTAACTCCTCATATAAATCATCTAGGAACCATGGGGGAGAAGGGAGTGCCTCAGGTTCTGGTGCGAAGATATGAACCATATCAATTGATGGGGTAAGGGTATTTATCGAGGCTATTGGAGGAGGGGGGGTATGATTTTGAATAGGGGCCAGTTGATGACGCCTGTATTCAATGATCATAGGACATCGATATGTGAAATGGTCAAGTGATTTTCATAGAGATCAAGGACAGCTCATGTGTTCATTGACTGAGGTGTGACATAATGGATGTCAGTGACAGGAGTTGAGGTGGGTGTTTGCTAAAAGCTCTATCGTATAGCTGTTAGTGTCTGTCGAAATTGAGGTAGCGCTGGACAATGGTGTGTGTAATGGCCATATTCTGAACAAATGGTGCATGCAAATTCAGTTCACAGTCCTTTGTTACTTGTGTTCTCTGAGATAGCAGAAATACTAGAGGAAGCGACGAGTGGTGGTGGTGCTCAAGGGAGTTGGATGAGATTACATAATTCAGGGAGAGATGGGCATTTGTTGGTGGGGTATCCATCTTTCTCGCATAGTGCGTAAGGAGGTTGGACATGTGGGGGAAGTGGAGCTGTGGGATCCTTCTTCTTTTGCCTACCCCCATATGTAGCAGGGGGGTTAGTGAGTGGGGTTGTAGGGGGTATGGTGGGAGTGAGTATAGGAATATGCATTGGGATTCCTTCTGTTTTGGGAGGGAGGGATGGTTGAGGAACCATCTCAGGTGGATGTAAATAAAAAATTGGGATTGCCAGCACCATATTAGGAAGGATAAGCGTTGCAGTGACCTAGAAAACTTGTACACCTGGTGGGGGGTAAAAGAAATGGATTTGGGTAAGGGCTTGGGGGATTGTTTCCCAAACCGGTATCTGTCCCTAGGGAAGATTAGGAACGGGTCGAGTTGAATTAGTTCTAGGGGATTCTTGAGGGAGAAGTTCTGTGACTAGTGGGACGTTAGGGATGAAAGAGGCCTCGATGGGAGGGGGGTTAGTTTTATTTGTCGTTCAATTGGAGGATATGACACATACTTGTGCGGAGGGATGGAGGAGCGGTGGTGCTCCATTGTAGGTCCCTAAAAAGGATGGCTCTTTGAAGATTCTGGGGCCCATCTCAATGAGTGCATAGGCATTGGGATTAGTGTGGATAAAAGGGAGGATGTTATCGATGTTGGATGAAGGGTTAGGCTCGTAATGTGATACTTGATCGATGGTAATGATCTTTCCATTATGGGGAAACACCATGGTTTAGAATATAGAAGAGGCGACGACCTTCATAGAATACATGTAGATACGACCAAATAAGATATTGTAGTCAAGTGGGGCATCGATAACCTCAACGTGAATCAGAATGGTTTTTCCCTCGAGCTCGACTGGGAAATTTTGGAAGAGTCCTTTGGGGGATGAGGGTCTGCCATTGTAGGCTCTTAAGGTAATGGCAGAGGGTATGAGTTCGGGGGAACCAAGTTTCTGCCATACGGATTTGGACATGATATAGGTGGATGCACCTTCATCAATGATGCATGGTGAACTGTAATGTTCCTAATTTTTTAAGGGATTTGAAAAGAAATAAGAGCAAGGAGGCAAGGTTCTCCACTGTTGAGGTCAAATGTGATGAGTCGAGTATCGGTCGGGTCGACTGCTCCTAGGGAGGAAAGTAAGGACTTCCACTGGGTGGGACAAGTTTGAAGGACCTCTAAGACTAACATGGCAACCGAGGATTGTGCCAAGCCATCGACCAAACTATAATTATGAGCTTCCCTAGCTTGAGGATTGTGGACATTTCTGCGCAATGGGATGCAATGAATACAAAGGGAGGTTTTAGTATTAGGGAGAGGAATTATGAGAGGGGGTCTTGTTGTGACTAGAATTTCTTCCGAGGTAGTGGGAGTGGATTCATGGGGTGTGCTATACTGGCTACTGCATGTTTGCAGAAGGACTTATTCCTCACTGGTAAGGAGGATAGTGTGAATGACATAGGTGCCTGTATTGGGATATTGTCCCAACTGTGGTGGGGTAGGTTGCATGTCTGGTTGGGTATTTATGACCCCTTGGTGTGGGATGGGGCTTTGTAGTACAGCTGGGGGGGGTTGTTGTACATATGGTTGTGGGGCCTACTGAGGTGCAGGCGGTGCTGAGGGATGTGGTCCATTCACAGAATATTTCATCCATTTAAAGTTAATGATTTGGGGGCAATGGTGAGTATAGTGACCAAACTCACCACAAAGGGCACAAGGGAAGGTGGTCCTAACATTTTTGTTGTTCCTTCCTTGATGTTTGTTGTTGTTTCCCCCTTGGGAGTTTTGATTCCTCTGGTTTTGGTTGCCCCCGACACACTGGTTCTACTGGGGTTGGTTCTGGTTTCCTCCTGGTCCTGGATTATTATTGTTCCATTTTTTTCCTTTCTTTCTAGTATTGTTCGATTGATGGGGTGGATATGCCGTGTTCAGTTGTTCAAAATTTTGATATTGCTAAATGGGAGAGGGTTGAACAATTAGCCCCAATGTGTGGTGGTCCTTATGGTGGAGCCATAGGCTATGGGGGGTCAAAAAATGGAAAGTACGGATTATGTTGAGGTGACGCTCCATAAGGTACATAGGAGGGCATGGCACTTTCACTAGTTCTTAGAGTATAGGCCAAGGTAGAGGGAGTACCGACACTTGGTTGGATAGGTGGGTGGTTTAGGGGTGCCAGCGGGGGTCCACTTATGGGTGGAGTCAGGGCAACAGGGTATGGTTGTTAATAAGGTGGTGGAGGATAATAAGGGATTCCTCCATATGCCGATGGATATTGAGTTGATCCATACATGGGTGGTTTTTGAGGTGGTGGGTTGTGGTGTGTAGTATTACCAATCAATCCGTCTGCTGAGTGAGACATCTAAAGTTTGTCTTGGCCAAATGGCATGGGTTTTGGGGCATCTAGGAGTACCATGTATAGGTATCCGGACTGGGCGTAAACGAGTTCGAACTGTTGGGTCTTGCTAATGGATTCTTCTTTGGTCTGGGGGAAGGTGGCGGCCACATCTTTGACAAGGAGGGAAATAAGTAATCTGAGGAACCAATTGAGACATTGTTGGGGGTAGCGTCAGCTTCGCAGAGGCTACGTCGTTGATGTCATTCGTGGATGTGGTCGACAATATGTGTAGAGACAGTTTTCTTGAAATCTGAGAGTAGTTCAAGGCCATTGTCATGACGAATGGGTAATTGAAAGAAGGTCAAAAATGATTTGGACAAGGATCCAAAAGTCGCGTGGGACTCGAATTTTTCTTCGACATACCATTTGGCGGATGGGCCAGTGAGTGTATGTTGAAATAACCTTAATTAGATGGAATCGTCCATGATGTTGTTCGAAGAACAACATAGGTGAAATGTCATGATATGGTTGGCAGGATCATCTCCTGATTTTCCTTCAAACTTGGGGATGTCTGAAGGGAGTTTGGTAGGAATTGCAGGCCATGTGGGGTTGTGCAATATGGGATCATTGGTGAGTTTAGTCAGATCTGGTATGTTGAGGGAGGCTAAATATGGCATATGGGGTGGTGGCATAGGATTAGTTCCAGCCATAGTGTGAGTGTTCTGTGTACCTGACCCTTGGAGGAGACTAGGTGGGTTTGTACTTCCCCCTTGAGAGGAAGTTGCCCCCCTGCTTCCATGTAAAGGAGAGCGAATGGAAGGTGGACCTTGGGAATTGGACCCAAGTAAGGTGGAACCAAGAAAAGCTGATCCCAAGATAGTGGAACTCACTGGAGTGTGAGAAGGTGGAGCCGATGAGTTGGCAAGACTAGGAAATCCTCCTAGAATAAGAGGGAGATTTAGCAAGCGTCTGGAATGACGAGGGTTCTTTAGGTCCCCTATGATGTCCGACTAGCTGAGTAAATGTGTGCAAATGGTGATGAGAGTAATAAATAAACAAGAGCATTTGCTGTAATTTTTGAACTTTACACGATATATATCCAAATCAAATGTAATCAGAAGGGCATCATACATAAAGTGTTTTGATAAAGAAGCATATATGTGGATAGGTGGATTTTGTCCGCGTGGGGGAACAAAGAAAACAAATGCTTGTGTCCTAAAAGACGTAATGTTCTTCCTCTCAAAATAGCACTGGACCTTCCAATAACACTCGACAATGGGGTCTAAAGTCACTGGAAGAGAAACTAGTGAAGGATGAAGCAATCAGTTATAATGAGGGGTAGATGGGGCATATCCCAAAAGAACTGGTGATATTTCTCAATAGGCACAAAAAATTTGATCAAGGTGCAATTACAGTCCACAATTGCCACCTGGGTAGATGTCCTAAAATTTGGTCACTAGGTACCTCGGTCAAAGTGCGACATTTAGATTTTCGGCCTAAGAAATGGGTCACGGGTTGGATCCCGTCCAAGAGGTGGGTGCCTCAAGGGGGGATGCACAGAACAACTGGACCTCAGCCTTCAACCCTTCATGGGTATCTCCCTACTTTATGGTGTTAGGGACACTTGACTTGGAGGATTTAAAGTTCCCTATTTGACAACTTCTATTGTTTTGAAAATGTCAGAACCAGATAACGGGGAGTTATTTGGATTCCTATCCCCAAAATCCTACCTAGACTAAAATATTTCTTTTGGCACCTCCTGTGGAGGAAAACTTAGTGAGTTTTTAGAAAAAATTTAGATGTGGTTTCTTGAGAGATTAGGGGTGTGAGCCAATCTCGTTAAAATTAAGTGGGAGTAGATAGTTTCTTCAAGAAAAGGGTATGGTGTTTTGGAATCCCTTTGGAGGAAACTTACTTCAACCTCCATGTTTCAAGATGAAAACTATGTGAGTGAGAAGTGACTTTTGTGTGTGAATGAGTGAAAGTGTGCCAATTTTTTAATGAATTAGGTGTCCCCTTGCTGCATGTGGACTTCGCTTGGTCCTTACAAGTCTTTGATTACCTATTTAACTAAATGTCATTGGTACAACCTTGCGGAATTCAAAAGTCCCTAGGAAGCAAGCATGTGGACATGTGGGTCATTTACTATTCCTTTAACTCCCTAATGTGATTTAATCTAAGAAATCTTTGAAACTATCCTAGATTGTGATCATGTGAGCATGTATGGGCCCTTTACAAAACCTTTAAACTTCCCTAGTGATTTAATCTAAGAAAGTAAATTTCAACACTATCCTATCTTTGTAGCATGTGGGCATGTATGGGCCTGTTACAATCTTGAGATGTGTTTAAAAAATAAACTAATAGGAGTCCCGAGGGGGCTATTGTCCTCTCCTTAAGATTTTATCTTTTTAAGGGAGATGAAATTGTCTTTCAACCTTTTTCTAATTCTCAAGACCGCTTTGGAGTGCGAGAGAAGAGCATACTCAATGTTTGATATCCAATTTCTAGTCCCAATGCAAGTTTTATATGTAATGTAGAATGATTCCAACTTTTAGTCAAAGAAAGCCATCCATGTGGCGAAATAAAAATCAAAAAGAGGAAAAATAATGATTTTTAACCCCTAAGTGCCTATGTGTTTTGACTAATCCATTTATATGAGAGGGAATGTTAGTGTGGTGCAGATTATAACATGCATGGAATTATCTTTAAGAAGGTTATGGGCCTTGAACAGATCATAAAAAAACTTACAATCTGTGTTTTTTGCACAGGTGCGTAGGTTTTAGACTAGACAGAGGCGCTCTGAGCGCCAATGCGCGAACCAAAAAAGATTTTTGAGCGCAGGTGCGTAGAACGCATGGAGTAATGTAGTGATTTTGGTGCATGTGTGCACGATGCACGACTGTGGGACAATAAACCCGTGCACAACTGTCACACGGCCGTGAAGAAAATCCTGGATGGAATTCTCTCAACTCAGCTTTGAATTTGATGTTTTGCAGGTCAGCTTGGGCCGGTTATGGTACCTGTAGGTTAATTAAGTAAAAAGAAGAGCTAAAATAACCCAAATGGGGTAGGAAATTGATACCTTTCCCTAGTGGAGTCGCCAATCTGTTGCGCCTCTTTTGTCACCTAAATGAGCAAAACAAAGGTGCTTACAATCTTAGTTGGGTTAGCTAAGAAAGACAACAGTAAATGAAAGGGTTAGAAGAATAAACATAAAATACTAAGCTAAGAATTAAACTAGGAAAGGAAAAAACAATTAAACTATTGTGCATAAGGACATAAGAACAAGAAACAAACAAGACTCATGTCACCAATGGAAAGGATTGTATTAGTGAAAAGAAAACACCAAAGAGAAAGGGGACTTTGGGTCCCTTCTTTCTCCAAGGGAGGGCTCTTGGACCCCCAAGATTGAGCTCTTCTTACAACTTGGAAACTTTAAAGAAATGGTGAAATAATCCCAAGCTAACCCACTCAAAAGGTGACGTGGATTGCCCAAATGGAATGGTACTAGTATGCTCTTGATAAAAAAAGAGGTTCCCCCAAGAGAATAGCAGTAGCATAACCTTGCAAATGAATTCCTTGAAAAAGTAGTGCACCCATGGCCTTACTTTATAGAACCACTTTGAGGTATTGTGCAACCATATTTTAGTGTGAAAAGGGGTTGTTTAGGGCACCTTTAGGTCTTTAACCAGCCACCCAGCTGGATCCAACTGAGATTTGGATGTCAAATTGACTTGTAAGTTGAACCAGAAGTGGGTGGGAGGCCGACCAACATCATAAATTCACCGTTCTCAGGTGTGCGTGGCTTTTATCATCCACAGTCATGCATCGTGCACATGTGCGCTTTTCCTGTGTTTCTTGATGGTGCATGTGTGCGCGCGCCCTGTGTAGTCATAGCGCATCTTGATTTTATAACTGGTTGTATAGTTTTGGACCTTTTGGAAATGCACTTTTGGTAATTTTGGTCCATGGGTGAACTCATAGTTGTTTGAAGATGCTGGATTCTTGTAACCATTTGCGGATGAAATTTCAGTGATAACAGGTATGGTAGTGAAACTCATGGTGTTATGACTCTGTAAGAAAAGTAAATATAAAAATAATGCAAAGTTCTAACTTCAACTTTCAATGAATGATATGATTCTAAAAACCAATGCAATTTTTAAATTCAACTCTGCAATTCTAAAGTAAAACGAAATATTTCACTATATGCACTAAGCTAATGAAAAAGACTCTAAAAGAAAAAAAATCCAAGAAATGAAAAATGCCTATTTTTTTTGTATTTTCAATATAACAAAACTGAAAATGCATGGACTGAAAAACAACTAGATATATAACCTTATTGTGTATAAAAAGAGATAACTCAAGCAAGATACCAAGCAACAAAACACCTAGCCTAGTGTATAAGGACAATAAAAAATGAAAATATGGTGAGAAATACTCTGCCCATAACTTTAACCAAAAGAGGGTTTCCTGTCATCCCACAAGCACTCAACAGGCACTGCAGAGACTTAAGAAGACTAAAAAAACATCAAATCCCACCCAACAACCATCAAACCAAGAAAGTAGGCAAGGAAAAATGTTGTACGCGACTATTCGGGAAAACATAGCGTATATACACATCTTACAGTGAGACAACCAATGTTCATACGTGACTGTCAAGACAAAAGGTGTGTACATGCTTCAAAACAAGGCCAGGCAAGGGAGAAAGGATGAAAACTCATACCTAGAGTGAACGAGAACTGTCAAGCAATGATACGAAAAGAACCACAATAGAAACGAGAGCAATCTAAGGAGAAAATTACTCCAAACCCTAAGAAATAAGATTCAATCCCCAATATGGTTGCCAATTCTGTTATGAGGAAAATCTCTCTATGGCTAGGGTAAACCACAATAGACAGAAATGATTACAGAAATCAACTCTATCCCAAAAATATGCTATATAAACCAATATGCAAGCGAGATATCTACCTCCTCCAGATGTTCGATGAAGTCCACTGTTGAGCACTTGAACCAAAAGCTATATACCTACAACTAGTTCTCAACAAACAAGTAAAGCAAGCATATGGTGATCATGTAAAAGGTTAGCACATTAGATATCATAATCCATTAATAAAATAACAAATACACCCATGGATAATAACTCATATATTTGAAAGATATCAATTGGATGGAAAAGGAGTATTTCTATTAATAAATGATTAGCAGAAGAAAAAATATTACAGACTTCCGTGTCAGCATGGTTCAGAACCGAGAAACTAATTTCCTTCCAGTTGGGCCTCCACCACTTCAATCCTCCACCAAAGGCAAGCTCAAAGAAGGGATACAATGGGGTTCTCCATCAATAAGGGAAGATCTTGGGGGATGAACACTATGTTCAAACTTGAAGGACAAAGGGATGTAGACTCAATATCAAGTAATAATTTCTCCAGAGTAACTTTTCTCTCAAAGTTGAATTCTTTTATGTTTTCCATAGCTCGGAATTGGCCCATTTATAGCCTTCAAAATGGAACAGAATGGCCAATTCAGAACTTTTCCAATATATGGAAGACCAAGGATCAAAGATCTCTTGTTGGGACATGGAAACCCAACATTTAATTTTGATTTTATGGCACAAATCCTTATGTACGCAGGCTGTAGTGGAGTAGCCTGCATATATGGTTGTTGTATAGTGTGAAAGATGCATATAGGTGGAAAAATATTAATTTTTGTCTTTGGAATTTATCAAAAGGGAAGATAAGTCTACATAGGGAAATGGAATAAGGCCCTCTATGCAAGATTTCATAGGGTGAGGAAAATATTGCTAAAACAACATGGTGTATATAACAATTGTATTTACTAAGATTTGTGTTAGCTTATTTCTTGTTATGACAAGGGTTTTGACATGATAAAACTTGTATTTATAATAATAAAAGGAGATATAAGGTTAAAATTTCCCTTATCAAACAAGATTATAGTTAGGGAACTTACAATATTAACATAAGTTGTGAATCAAAGTTAGATCCACACTAGGAAATAATGGAAGTCATTGTAACATTGCAGTATCCTTTTTGGATGAAGTTAGGAATAGAAGAAGCTAATTGAAAAAGGTCGATTTGAGAACCATAATTGCGAAAGACGTCATATAAAATCCATCGAGACAATTTATGAAAATAATCCTTAGTTTCATGCTTATCGGTCATGAAATCAAGCACAGTATAATAACACAAAAGAAAGCAAGTGAAACAACAAATGTTTATACAAGCCAAGAAACATTTATAAAGAGTCTATCAATCCAATGAAGATAACATATTGGACAGTGAGAAGCTTTATGACTATTTATGTATTTAAAAGAATAATAGCAGGGTGTTTGTTGGGGGAGCCAAAAATTGGTGACTCATTGGGCAAAGAAGTTATCTATGCATTGATCCAAAACATTTCACCATGAGGAATAAAGGTAAGAGGTACCAACTTTTCTGATTTCATTTTTCCTTAAGAAAATCCCTTGTCTGGTCTATATAGTATCTATATCAGGTTTCTAGACATATATAGATTTATGTTACCATAATTAATGTACTAGAGGGAGTTACTTTCTGGGAATTGAAAACTGAAATACTTTTTCGTCAATGAATCACAACAACTTTTAAAAATGGACCTCAATACCACAGGCGGGGCCACCATTTCCAGCAAGCATTCATACCCTCGATATGGTTTCCTTTTAACATATTTGAATTCTTTAATCCCAACTAATAGTTGAAGCACACATGATGGATAATTATTGGATTTACTAATTTTCAATTCTTCAGGAAGTATAGGAAACAAACTGAAAGCCACTACTCTAGCTTGGTAACCAAATAACAACGTCATCCATTGTGGTTCATGGAGGTGATAAATTTGTATCGTGATGAGTCCTATTGTCGTTCAGTATGTGTGTGCTGAAAGTCACTACCTTATCTTGGTAAGTAGAAATGGTAATGTCATTTCGGTAAACTTCCAATGGTCATGATGGACCAACTCGTGATGAGACCTTCCAACCTTCAATTAGAATCTTATTCTTATTTATTTCAAGAACACATGTGATCTAATCATGGAATTTTCACTTCGGAAGTTCTAAAATTTAATGAACTTCTATAACCTGGAGTCCTAAGTGCCATAGTCCCGAAGTCCCGTCGACCATTAGATGGAGGGGAGGACTTCGGGAGTGTTTCAGACCATCGGTTATAGAAAGGGTGGAAGGATAGTGAGGATTCAGATCTTTAGGACCTCACTTCTTCGGTGTTTGGTAGTTCAAGAGTATGGGGGTCATCTGGAGTGAGAAGCCTTGAATCCCGAAGCTCGAAGTTAGGATTTGGGAGGAGTGTGAGTTGTTAATTTATTTCATCATTTAGCTATCCAGGAGGTATCATGTGTTGGACTCGGGAAACTTCCGAAGCCCGGAGCTCTGGAGTCCCATATTTGATTGATGACGTGGATTATTCCACGTGGTAGAGGGTTGTGTGGGAAGACATGTCACCCAAATTTAGAACCTTTTAGACCTTGATCTATATATTTTTTAGTAATGTGTGGCATGCGTACGATGGGTCCATGTCACCGTAGGTGATATCACCATGCTGTGTCAACTCCGGGAGTATGTGACTTCAAGGGTTTCCATGTTTTTATCAGTAGAAAGTGTCGAATATCAAAGTCACAAGGGAACACAACCCATAAATGTAGGATTCCTTTGGTACCTTTCTTAATTGTTGGATCAAGAAGGAGGAGCAGGGTAAGTAATTTAGAGGATTTTCATTACGGGGGAATTGAGAGACACGAGAAGTGAATGTCTCGGAGCCTCGGAGCGCTGAATTTTTGAATTTGTGGGGATTCGTCCATCTCAACGCTTGATTAAGTCATAACCATGGATCTTGTTGAAACCTCTATATAGGGTCACAATCATCCATTTTGTTTGCACAGGGGCAGACCCAGGGTTCACTCCAAGAGCGCACCAACAAGCCCTAACTACTGGCCCTTTTGGCAACACCTGTGAAGAAGATGCAGTCTCAACCAAAGTAGCTAAGAGGGGGGGGTTGCAGGATAGAGATGTCTACAACCAGGGGGATGCCAAGAGGAACTAATAAAACAATAATGCAACATTCATATATCTTTTACCAGTAAGAACTAATTTGTGCAACTATACATCTGATCTAACACAATAGTGCAAATAATAGTATAACAATAACAAAGCTCCAGGCATCAATCACACATACAACACAAAATATATGTGGTTCACCCTCTCTCTAGGGATACATCCACAAAATTATGCTTATGATATATTAAGGTAAATCTTATAGTTCTGATCTATGCTCTTAGTTAGTAGATCTTCTCTCTTCTTCCCTCTGTCTCCCACCTTCCTGCGCACCCAGCTACAAGACTCGATATTCACACCCAGTTGAAGATATTACAATACCAAAAGGCTCTCACTCTCAACACTGCTCTCTCTCATGGTATAACAACAATCAATATCAATACCCAACTCTAGTACCAACCCGACCTAGGTCCTCTCGACCTCTATTTATACATTACAGTCCCACCCCGACAGCCTTAGGTCGAAACCTAGGTGTCAAAAACCCTAATTACCAAAACCCTAGGTCAACTTGACCTAATTTTTCCAGGCTTCGCCAGCCTGTCTTTCCTTATTCATCTCGCGGTGCTCCAAAGCATCCAATGATGGCTTTCTCTGCTTGTTGAGTTGTCCACGATCCTTCTTCCTTTTTGATCTGTCATTCCTGATCTTCTTGTCCAATGACTTGCTTTTTCGTACTTTGCTCCATCCTTCCTGCTCTTTTGCTCACTTCGACCCAGTAACAATTACTGTGTCTCCCGCGAAGCTCGCTCTTTACCTTTCCTTCCTTGTTCTTCACTTCCTTCCATAACCAAGGGCCAACATATTTGAAGAGAGATTAAATCTTGATCGTCCATTTTTTCTGGTGGAATGATTGATGGGTTCGATGAATCGTAACTCCAGGGGATAACATAAGTTGACATGGGAAGGTAGTCGAAGATCAAAGTCCAGAGGAATTGGTCCCTGTGTTGATCCCATGCTAAGGTAAAAGGGGCCTGGAAGTAACCCATCCCTTGGACTTGGTGTTCGCGCAAGCTCTTGTGTAGGAAAACAAAGAACGAGGCGCTAAAGAGTGATTAAGACCGCAGTTTTGAGTTGTGGTCACATGGGACAAGGGTTGAAGGAAGCACCTACAGAGAATTTAATTTTGTATCAGCTATGGGATAACATAGAAGTGTTATATGGTGGAGATTGATAGTATGTTCTTCATGAATTGAGAAGAAAAAGGGACCTGTAGCATTGTTTGAAAAATTATATTTATAATATGCATAATTCTAACAAAATGGTCACTTGTGTATTTTTCATAATTAGGAGGCATAAACATATGCGTTCAGTATAAGAATGAAGATTCGAGAAATGGAAGAAGGTGAGGGAGCCTCCAACCATGATAAAGAGGTTGAAGGAGAGAATATCATAGTTGGTAATGCAGAGACAGAATCCAATGGACACAAGGCCAGAGGGGAGGAAAAAACATTGATAGAGACTGTGAGAAGCCTAGAAATAGAGGTGCAGAGTTACAAGGCAGAAAATGAGATTCCGATGAGAGAAAAAAAACAGATAAATTCTCAAGTTATGCATAGCTTAAATCAGTTTCAGAGGAAAACAAAGAGGGGATAAAAATTAAAAAAAGAGGAAGAAGGCAAGTATCATGAAAGAGGATATGAGCATGGAAGAACTGGTTATTCAATAAGTGCTAGCAGAACTCATATAACTCTCTCACCTCCCTAATCAACAAGGAAATTTTATGTATCTAAAGACTCCATGAGTAGTCCAGAGATGTCTCCTGTTAGGAACCAATGAAGAATGAATGAAGTGGATAGTTTGCAAGGATAACTGAGAAATCTAAAGCCACCATCCTTTGATGGTGAAAGGGAAAGGGAATATGATTCTAAGGCATGGTTAGTTGGACTCAGGAGATATTTTCAATTGCATAACTATTCATAAAATCTAGAAGCCATAATTTCCACCTACCATTTACATGGGAAAGTTTCAATGTGGTGGGATTAGCTGAAGCAAATTGAGAATATTAATGAGAATAGGATCACTTGGAAGTAGTTCAAGAAGTATTTTCAGAAGGAGTACCTCTCAAAGCAATTCTATGACAAGAAAAGGTAGGATTTATTTGAACTTAGGCTGGGAAGCGCAACCATGACAGAGTATGAAAAGAAGTTCTTGGGGTTGTTAAAGTATGTAGGGTTCATAAATGATGAGAAGATGAAAATACATAGGTTTTTGAGTGGACTGCCATCCTTTTATAAAGAAAATATTTGGTATGATGAGCCTAAGACCTTGAATGAGACCATTAGGAAGGATAAGTACCTATATGAGAAAGGCCAGGGTTGAGAATCCATGCAAAAATATTGGAAGGATAAGAAGAAGGATAATTATGATTAGAGGATGAAGGTATTCAAACCTCCTTTCAATAAAAATCATCTCGACTAGTATGCTAAGCACGAATCGAAGAGAGAAGAATCCTTAGGAAAAAGGGGAAGACCACCAATCCAATGTTGGGGATGCAAAGAACATTACCTGTACAAGTATTTCCCACACATGAAGGACAGAGTGAAGAAAGTGCACAACATCCAAGAGGCTACAATAGTAGAATACATAGGAAGGATTTATGCAGACTTAGATGATCGACAAGTAGAGTAACAATCCAATATGATCGAGGTGGAAGGTAAGATCAAAAATAATCTTGTTGCTATTTTAATTGATTCAGGAGTAAGTAATTGTTACATCGATCCTAAAATAGTGGATATATTTCATTTGGAGAAAAGTAAGCTTGGAAAATCAAGTTTGGTCCAGCTAGCCACTGGAACCAAAACGAGAATCCGTGATATGTTCAAAGGTTGTTCCATAAGTATTAATGGAATGAATACTAATGCTAACCTAAATATTGTACCATTGGCGTATTATGATATTATAATTGGAATGTATTGTTTGGACAAGCATAATGTTTTCCTAGATTGTGATAGAAAGACATTTATATGTCTTGATGGAGATGGAAAACAAAGCACTATGAAAGGAGTTCTAAGACCCATCTCTATAAGGGATATTTCATCCTTACATTTGAAGAGGTGTTTCAGAAAAGGATGTCAATTGTATGCAGCCCATGTGGAGGAGCCATAAAGGACAAAGGGGCCAAGCCTTGAATATTTCTCAGTATTGCAAGAATTTGAATATGTATTCCAAGAAATACCAGGGTTTCCACCTAAAAGGGAGATAGATTTCTCTATTGATTTAGTGCCAGAAGATTCCATGGTGTCAAAAACACCTTACATAATGAGTACATCAGAGTTAAAATAATTACAAATGCAGTTGGAAGAATTGTTGAGGAAAGGATACATTCGTCTGAGTGTTTCACCTTGGGGAGCACCAATACTCTTTGTCAAAAAGAAGGATGGAACCTTGAGGGTGTGTATTGAATTTCGAAAACTGAATAAATACATTATAAAGAAAAAGTACCCTGTACCCATAATTGATGACCTCTTTGATCATATAAGAGGATCAAAGATATTTTCAATGCTATACTTGAGATCGAGATACCATCAGGTAAGAATGAAAGAAGAAGACATCAATAAGACAACCTTTAGAACCATGTATGGGCATTATGAATTTGTAGTGGTTCCATTTGGAATGCCAATGCAACAATTGTCTTTATGTGCTTAATGAATGGAATATTAAAAAATTACTTGGATACGTTTGTCATAGTATTCCTAGATGACATACTTATCTATTCTATGTCATAGGAAGAGCATGAACATCACCTAATACTAGTATTTCAATTTATGAGGGAACATCAATTGTACACCGAGATTAGTAATTGTTCTTTTTATAAAGGACAAATCCATTACTTGAGGCACATTATTTTAGAACAAGGTATAGAAGTATACCCAGAGAAGATTGAATCCATTATAGGATGTCTAGCGCCCAAGAATGTTTTAGAAGTCAGATCTTTTATGGGATTAGTTGGTTACTACAGAAGATTTATGGCAGGGTTCTATAAGATTTCTCATCCCATCACTTCTTTGCAGTATAAGGGAATTAAATTTGAATGGACATCTGAGTGTGAAGATAACTTTAATTTGTTGAAACAATTACTTACTAGTGCACCTTTTCTAAATATTTCTGACCCAAATGAAAGTTTTATGGTATGTACAAATGCATGCAAGGAAGGAATTGATGGAGTTCTCACTCAAAATGGACATCTCATTGGTTATGAGTCCAGAAATATTAAAGAACACAAGAGGAACTATGCCACACATGACTTGGAACTTGTTGCCATTGTTCACACATTGAAGATGTGGAGGAATTATCTCATGGGGAAGAGATTTCAAGTAAGAATAGACCACAATGGTCTTTATTATCGTTGGCCAAGCAGTTACAAGCATAGAGACACCAAACCCTACTACGCACAGGACAAAAAATCTGCGCAGCTCGCTAGATCCTTCTTCCTTGCGTTATAGCACAAAATCCTTCTACCACTTCTTACAGTCACTTGCACTCAGCTTTTGTAAGTCTCATATAGGCACCAAGATTTTACAGACCTTACTTGCACTTAGCATACATCACATAGACGTACTATTTGACTCTCTCTCTTACATTGCCTATCCTTCTATTTATACATACAAAATGGGCCTAAGCATGGGTAAACCCATGGGCTGGCATCCATTTCCCATTACATATTCCCCCAAAACCCAAAAAGGGACTGAAAAGTGGGCCGAGATTCTGCAATCTCCACTTTGTCTGGCGCTCCATATTCGACAAGCTGTCGAAGTCCCAAAAATGGTCAAATATGACCAAGTGTTCCCAAAACTTGGTTAAGGGACAACAACCCCTCAACACTCACCTGTGACTCATCCCGAGTCACTCTTGTCTGAGCAATTCTACCTTGAATGCCTCGAGCTTGGCTCTAGCTTCTTTGACCTACTATAGTGCTACTTCCTCTTGCTCAGTAAACTTCTAGATGAGTGTGTCATCAACTGGACCTTCTAGGTGTTGTTCTGCTGTGATGATGACCTGTTCTAGCTCGGCTCCTTGGCTTTCAATTTTGGTGAATAGTTTCCATGCCTTCTCTTGCACTGGTTGAAGTCATTGAGAGACTTCCATCACTTTGGTTTGGATTTTGTGGATCTATTACTGGGTGGTGCATTTCTCTGGAAACCTCTTCATCCTTTCGACTAGTGATAAGGCCTTTAGCTGTGCTTGTAACATATTTGCGTGCTGCTTTTCTTATTGGAACTGTGACTCCAATGCCTGCAATTCTAGATTCTCCATGAGGTTCTCATAAGTCTGAGTGCTCCTAGAGCTCAGCTACTTGCATTCCAAATCAAGGGCTATTATTCTACCAACTTTGCTACGAGAAATTTTCCCTCTTAGGTCTCTGATTTGTTGAGGATTCTCGGGCACAGTACGAAGTTCCAGGTTTGTGATGTGCTATGGAAGTTGCTCGATCACTTCTTCAAGTTGTGCCACCTACTGTGGAATTCATTCTTCAACTCTCACTTCTATGATGGTCATAGAGAGAAGTTCTCTGTTGACCTATTCCTTTATCTTGAGTTGCTCTATGATCAACTACTCCTTGCTCCATGGTAGCTCTGCTTTCTCTTTGTCCCACTGTACTTGAGGAGAAAGTTTTTCTCATTCGACAACACTGCGCTGCTCGTCAAGTACTCCCTGTACCTATGTCAAAGCCTGGATGGCTTACACTATATCTTCCTAAGCTCATCGAAAGCGAGCTTCAACTTTATCGGTGATCTGGTGCAATTGGGTTGGCTCATCTCCTGGTTCTATTGTTCTTGTTATCAGAGGCGCAGTGGAGACTGCACAGGGAGAATGGAGTGCTTGTTTCACTCCTTGGAGTTCAATCTCGATATGATTATACATCTTCTTTTGATTTGCCTCTTGCTTCTCTAATATCTCCTGTGAAGCATCGTTCACAGCTGCAATGATGAAATTAAAATCATCCAATGTGAGGGTAGTCCACATCTTGGTTACAGGGGTTCTAGGTTTCTTCCGAGAGGAAGATTTCAGAGGCAAAACCTTGATTTTCTTCGACAAGTCCTCTTCATCCCTAGGTGGTGGTACTTCTTCTTTCTGTTGTTCAATTTCTGTGCCTTATATCACTTCACCATCATCCTCTTCATCTAGTGTGATAGAGGAAGTCCTTACAGATGCACTGTCTATATCGTGAACCTCTTCAGGCTTCTTCGTCTTACTAGGTCTAGGTGTATCCTGTGTAATTTTAGGGTTGTCTACATCAGACAACTCCGAAGGGTTGGTTGGAATAAGGAGTTCCGTTGACCATTCCTTAGTGATCTCTTCTATGTCTTCCTCGATCAACTTGTAATATGATTGCAACTGTTGCTTGTGCTCATCATCGTGCGCTTTTATATAAATAAAGTGGCGGTCCACGCTGAACTTCATTAAGGGTCGAAACCTGTGGATGATATTCGGGGTCATCTGAGGCTCAGACTGGATGGCTTGTTTCAACTGGTTGTAATAAGTATGGAAGATGGAGTTGGATTGCCATTGCTTGTTCATATCATTAGAGTACCACAAGGTACTGAACTTTGTGGCCAAAGGTTTGAAGGGCTCAATGTCAGGGAAGGTCTCACCTTCCAACATTTCCCATGAAATGAATGTGATCAGTATGAGAAGTCAGCTAAAGTGGAACTCATACCCTTGGTATTGTGCTTCTCGACAATCAAGCTCTAGCTGGTTTACAAGTTACTACGCCCAATTCATCTGAATTCCTTCTGCACACTTCCCGATGAGGTCAACAACGAATCCAGTTACTTGGGTGGGCCGGTTCTTGCAAACTGGATTTCCTACGATCAACTAACATGCAAGGTGCAATGATCCGTTCTGGATAGAGGCTACCTTGGAACCTCACATTCCCTTCTCGACATCACCATAAATCTCTTTGATTCTCTGTGCTAATACTCGGTCTGAGATATTTCCAGGGTAAAAATCTTGTGGGTCACGACCCTACATGCTCAACCCCATGATCCAATTGATGAAGGTGGGATCCATAGTGATGCGATGGTTCAACCATAAGTAACCTCCATGGTAGCAGGATAATAACAATTTCACGCATGCGTTTAATTCCTAGTCTCGACTGAAGTGCAGGATTTTCATCACATTAAGCAGTGTGGACTGTGTGAGGTTCTGGGTCCATGGATGCGGGATAATATTCAAATTCTTGCCTTTGGTCCTGGTCAAGTACTTATGTGGGGCAAGCATGCTATAATATTTTCGGTCTCCAAGGTTGAATTCACTAAACTTCAAGGTTGCGAGCTGATCCTGGTTGGCGCGAACTACGCGTATCCCTTTTGGGAGGTACGCTGTGACCAAAACATAGTCAAATATCTGGGCACACTATATTGGTTGATGGCGCCGCTTAGAGGGGGTAGGTAGGTAGGTAGAATGATTAGAATCAGTTTGGCATTTGTGGTATCATCTCTATGCTTCATTCTCATATCTGTTGCGATTCTGGAAGTTCCTGCTATGCAAGAAATTGATGGAGAAGCTTGGAATCTTCCTGTCGATGATGCTTGCACACCTGCATACATCCTTCTTTTAGAAATGAATTTCTCGGTCCTGAGATCAGCGAGTACTTCCTTCACAGATTCTTCAAGTGCGCTAATCTCTTCGGACATACGTGCTTAGGGTTAATATCGGGGTTACAATGATCTTAGACACTGCACAAGAATGAACAACAAGGGCGCGATGATCACTGTATAAACTTTCTAGTCTGCGGGATTCAAATTCTTAATTGGTAAAAGTGTTCTTCGTGCATGGCGCAACGAGATATATAGGAAATCTTGGTAACGGTTTACTTTGTAATGGGTATGATCCTCATTAATTCCTATTCTGTCCATTATGGTGCAGTCCAATAGTCTGGTGATGGGCTATAAATGCATTCTGACCCATTCAGAGTGGTAGTCGAATGGATATATCAGCCTCCAAGTGCTATATTGCTTTGCCATGGCGAAGCACCCTATGTTGTTGTTCTGATATCCCGATGAAGCTCTAGTTTTGCAATTTTCTTTTTGCAAGGTACCCTTTGGAACCTGTTATAACTTTTCAATTTTATCCTTCTTCTTACTTAGCTTCCTATTGAGCTCCATCTCGGTGGTTCTTTTCCCATTTTGATTCTTATTTTCTTTGGACATAGTCACTTTGCACTACTGAGATTCTTTCTTAGGGTTCATGTGTATCACTTCTTCTTTATCTTGGGTATAAATTTCAGCCTTCGGTATGTCTTCAGATGTTTTTGTAGCTTCGAGATCTAGGCTTCTAGTGTCATGTAGCTTTGATATGTTCTCTCATTATTCAATCAACTATGCAATCTTTCGGGTCTTGAAATCTTTTAACTCTTGTCTCTTCTGTTCTAAGACTTCTTCTTCTTCCTTCTTTCTAGCTTGATCTCTATCAATCCAAGATTTTCCTAGTAACATGGTAAATGAGGTGCTGTCTTCAATGAATTTAATAATCTCAAAGTCTTCCTTTGTCAAAGTTCCATTGACTGTCATAGGTATCTGAGCGAGATTTTCACATAAAATCATTAGTTTTCCTCTGAATAGTCCTATTCCTCCTAATGAAGGGATCATAGCAGGCTTCCCTATACATTCCCAAGTTCTTTCTGGCATAATTTTCACTTGTGTCTCTTCATCGAGGACAAAGTCAATGTCGAAGTCTCCTATTCTTGCCTCGATGCATTCTTTTTCTTTAAAGATATATGATAGCCTAATATGTCAGTGATCATTCAAGGTGTCTTTCATCTGTAGAAATACCTTCTCTGATTCCTTCTGGGGTTCTACTATTTCTGGATCTTCCTTAGGGTTTTCTTCATTTAGATTCATTCTTTCAATCTTAGCAATCATTTTAGGGAAATCCAATACTTCATGGTCCATAGCTTTGCAACAGAGACAAATAGGTCTTCCACTAGGGAATTCCTTAGCTAGATGGCCTGGTTTTTTGCAACTGTAACATAAGGTTAATCCTCTCTTTATTTTAAATGATCCCAAGCCTCTTCTATACTATGCACTAGGATCGTGGTAGCTAACCTGAAAAAAAATCTTTCTAGGATCCTGCATCCATTTGTTAGTCAAAGAATTCTTTCTATGCATAGGTATAACATATCTATCATTATTCTTATCAGATTTATTCATATCAAACTTTCTTTCATCTATCAGAGCCCTAGTTTTTAAGCTAGGACAGAATCTATCAAACATACCTATATCCATGCTTTTAGAAACAAAAAAATTCCACTTATCTTACTTCTACAAAGCACAAAGCTTCCATATCTAAGAACTTTTAACTATTCTTACCTTTATTAGAGCACAGAGCTTACATATCTTACCTATTTTCTGTAGATCTGGCCTCTTTTCTTTAGAAACTTCCACTTTTACTTTTCTTAGAACACAAAGCGTTCAGATCTTTCTTCTTTTCTTCAGATCTGGCCTTATTTATTTAGCAAAGAGCTTTTCAAATCAAGTGGAATATTGCGCACTAGGGCACATATCCACGCACAATGCTTCCACAGTTTAAGGATGAATCTTTGCACAAATCTTCTTCTTCTTCTTGAGTTCCCAACAATCACAGTTTCAGGTCCCAACAACGGAACCATTTGTTGGCACAGGGGCAGACCCAGGGTTCAACTATACAAGAGCGCACCAACAAAACCCTAACTACCGGCCCTTTTGACAACACCTGCGAAGCAGATGAAGTCTCACCCGAGGTAGAAGCAGGGGTGGTTGCAAGACTCAGGTGTCTGCAACCATAGCTGGGACACAGATATGTGATTATATTTCTTACAAATCACTTAGCATCAATCATTCGTCAATATTCAACCCTTATTATACTTCGTAGATAGCAGAGAGCATCACAACATTCACTTAGATCTAAGGTATCTTAGTACTTAGCAACAATAAAATAGATCAGATCCAATAGATCAGCACTAAGAATCTTCATAGATATCAGATCTACTACATCTAATAAGCACAAAGCATAAATAGATCTATCTAAATATATCAAATCACTTAGCAAAAGTGGAGATAAGCACATCAAGTCAAGGCACAAAGCATAACACACAGATTTACATGGTTCACCCCCACCCCGTGGCTACGTCCACCAACTCTTCTTCTTTATTATCGTCGACCAAGCGGTTACAAACACAGAGCAACCAAACCCTACTACGCATAGGAAAAAATATCTGCGCAACTTGCTAGATCCTTCTTCCTTGCGTTATAGCACAAAATCCTTCTACCACTTCTTACAGTAACTTGCACTCAGCTTTTGCAAGTCTCATATAGGCACTAAGCTTTTACAGACCTTACTTGCACTTAACATACATCACATAGACATACTATTTGACTCTCTCTCTTACATTGCCTATCCTTCTATTTATATATACAAAATGGGCCTAAGCATGGGTAAACCCACGAGCCAACATCCCTTTCCCATTACATATTCCCAAAATCCCAAAAAGGGACCCAAAAGTGGGCCGAGATTATGTAATCTCTTCTTTGTTTGGCGCTCCATCTTCGACAGGTCATTGAAGTCCCAAAAACGGTCAAATATGACCAAGTGTTCCCAAAACTTGGTCAAGGGCCAACGCATAGGCACCTAGTGGGTTTTCTACAACCCTTACCAATTCCATAGAAGAAGTGGGAAGTGGTAACCATTGAATTTATAACAAAATTTCCAAGGACAACAAGACAACATGTTTTGATCATGGTGGTGGTTGATAAATTAACAAAGGTTGTTCTTTTTTTTCCTATAAAAACAATTCATACAACAACCAATATTGCATAAATTTACATGAGGGATATTGCTAGGTTGCATGGGATACCTAGAAAAATTGTCTCAGATAGAGACACACATTTTACTTCAAATTTTTGGAGGGTATTATTTAAAGGATTTGGTACAAATCTAAACTTTATAACAACATACCATCCATAGTCAGATGGGAAGACAAACAGAGTAAACCGAGTAATTGAAGACATATTGAGAATGTATGTAATGGATAAGCCATCTAAGTGGGAAGATTACTTGCACTTGTTTGAGTTTTCTTATAATAAAATGTATCAAGCTTCATTGAAAATGAACCCATTTGAAGCTTTGTATGGAGGAAAATGAAATACTCTAGTGAGTTGGGACAACCCAGCAGCTAGAGTGGTACTTGGGTTAGAATTTCTCAAGGATATGGAGGACCAGATGGTTAGGATTAAGCATAACTTAAAGGCATCTCAAGTTAGGCCAAAATTTTATGCAGATAAGAACAGGATAGCTAGAGAATTTAAAGTGGGGGAGCATGCGATTTTAAAATTGAATCCCAATAAGAGTTCTTTGAATTTGGGTAGTTGTACAAAGTTAGCATCCATATTATGTGGTCCATTTGATATATTGGACATAATAGGGCCAGTTGCATACATGCTTGAATTTCTTGCTTCCATGAATGTGCATAATGTATTTCATGTCTCTTTGCTAAAAAATATGTACATGATCCTAACCATGTTATTGATTGGCATCTGATTCAGGTAGAGACATAGGGGGACTTTCAAGTCTATCCAACGCGAATATTGGACAAAAAAGTCAAAATGCTCCGGAATCGAGTTATAGAGCTGGTAAAGGTCTAGTGGACCTGCTACGGTCCTGAAGATGCTACCTAGGAGCATGAAGATGCCATGTAGGAAGAGAACCCACATATTTTTGAATAAATTTTGAGATTGTGATCCCTATTTTGTATATACACTAAGGGCAGTGCCAAAATAAGGGGGAGAGAATGTAACACCCTGGGTTTTGAGCTCCATATTAAATAATGTATTTTGTTAAGTTATGAAAGGCCAGAGTGCCTAAACAATTATTAAGAGTCCATTGTGCCTAGGAAATGTAATTTTTTGATCATTATGAATAATAAATACATCATTGGTTGCTAGATGGACAAGGACAAGAGTTATAGGGAGATATGATTTTGCAAGAGAGGGAGCTTGAGGGGCTAAGTAATTATTTTTATATTTTATCTACCCATTGTTGTTTTAATGGAGAATAACAATTACATGATCTTCTTGGGGGGAGGCAGGGTTGTTCCTTAATTCCAATAATTACATAAAACCACTCTTGGTCTGTTTGGGGGGTTCTCACTCCTGTTCTCATTCTTGTTATTTTGTTGGTTGATTCACTCATTCGCCAATTGGTCATTGTTCACACCTTTCATTGGGATTTCACTCCATTCATCCTAACACCCACTCATCTTTCCTCATTGGTGTCTTGGATTGGGAAATTAAAACAAACTAGTGAAGAGAAGCCATGGATTGTTGGTTGGTTGTAGAGACTACTCATGTAATCCATCCATGAATCAAGACCTGCATGTCTAAGATTCTTTGGCATGTGCCCAATATTTCTCACAGCTACAAGTCTTGAGAGTCCCAGGATGGATATTATGGACCAGCTGCAATGGAGCCCTGGAAGGAGATGGACAGCCTGAGGGACTGCGTGGTAGAGAAGGGGGAGTCCATTCTCTTGTGTTGTACAGGCTAGGTAGAAGAGAGTTGGTGTACTTGGACTGTTGTGGGTGCAGGGAATATTATGAGACCTGAGTGCTGACTAGTTTGGGAAGCCAAGTGAAACTATTGAACTTGTTAGTAACATTTCTTGTCCTGGGCACAAGAGTATTCGGGTCTGCAAGTTGCATGAGAAGCGCCCGAGCGCAACACGAAGAATCTCATTTGAGGCTTCCAAACAAGTAGGTGGGCAAGATTATATTGCGGATGGTATAGATTTATCTAAGGGAGCAGATCGACGGTTGGCGGGAAATCGCGGCTAGCGGAGGCACGCCGAGATTAGCGCATTGGATAGCACCCATTGGGTATGCAGGAGAGGATGGCAACCATCCATCCAAAGGACATGTGGCGCGAGATCTAGTCGCGTCACTGTTTCGGCATTCGGGAGTTCGAAGGGTGAGAGTTTCATGTCATTCTGCATCTCGAAACCCCGAACCTCGAAAGCACCGAAAGCACTCAAAGTCGGGCCTGTAGTATCAAGAAACAGTCTCAGCCATCCATCCAAAGGGGACACCTAGTGGATGCAATTAGGCTCTTCTCCGTTTCGCCCATCGCGATTTCGAAATGCAAGGAGCGGCTCCCTCATATCCCCGATGCGCGAAGTGACGAAAGCATCTGGGACCCAGGCCCACGACATCGTCGGGTGAGTTTAGGACCGTCAGATTTGAGAAGGACGCATGGCGCCCAATTGATCCATCTCGGTGTTTCGCCCATCGCGACTATGATAAGCAGGGATCAGCCCCTTCCTATTCACGAACGCCGAAAGCGCCTGCGGAAATAAACGTAGGGTCATAGCCCATGGTCACTTGGGAAATAGGAAGAGCTTTGCAAAGGGGGCCAAAGGCGTCGGGTCTAGTTGCCGAAAGGTTCATCATGTCTCCAGGTTCCATTTGATTCGACATCAATCCTGGTTTTCGCTTGAAGTAATTGAAGGTGAGAAGGGGTGGTTGAAACCTCTCCTCATGTATTAAGTATAGGGTATGGAGAGTCTGGCAAGCGGTCTGCTCGAGAGGGTATTGTGTACCATTTCTTCCAAAAAATCCATGCCGAGTCTTCGACCAGCCGGAGGAGGTCTGCACACGCTAGCTCGACTCTTAATGGCTCAACTACTTCCCTTACAGGAGCCATGCGCAGTTCAGGTGGCGTTTGACAAAGAATAGCCGTCCGAATTTGGCCGAGGGGACACCAAGTCTTGGGTGAACGATCGACCATAGTCTACATGTGTAGACTATCAGAATACATGCAGACACAATGTTTTTAATGCAGCGTCTTGTTTTTGCTGCTGTTGTTGTTTTTGAGTATATGTAGGCGTTTTCGCCATTTTTGTAGTAGGATCGATGGTTGAGATAGGCTCCCGATTGTAAAGTTTTGATGCAGCACTGGTTGCTCTGGTTAATGTATAAGGCATTGGAGACTTATTACTTTATGGATGTCAGCCTCTTTTTCCATCTCTTTGTCTACTGTGTTAGAACAGCTCGGAATTGGAGGATCCAGTCGAGTTGCGCTGTTGTAGGATGATGTAGGTTGTATCACTGCAACGGTCGTAGTGTTTCTAATCAGTTCTTGTGTTTTCTCAGCGCTGGAATGGTTTGGAATTGGAGGACCCAGTCGAGTCACCCCTCAGCTCCTTGAAACTCTGGACCAAGAGGATCTTGGCTTCTAAGTTTTTCTTCCTCAAGCTTCCGAAGGCCTTTTTCCCGAGGCAGTCTTGTTCACCCTTCTCACAAGTCTTCCATCTACCACCCTTTAAGCAACCTACTGATGGAATTTGGATCAAGACCTCCCTTTCTTTCTACATACCAGACCCTGGTTCTTGTGTCAATGTTTCTTTCCTAGGTCTCTTTCCATTTGACCACCCCCATTCATTAAATCGTGACATAAAAACTGATGGGTGTCTGGCTCTGCTCCTGCAAGCAATCCAGGAGTGACTTCCGTCGCCAATAGAACTGTCCTTATGGATTCATAGCCTTGGCTCAGGGTGACATTGCTGCTGAGACTTGGAACAACAGTTCCTACGATTGTGTGGAACATCCTTATTCTACAGCCAGTTGGTGTATTATTTTCAAGAAATATAAGTGCTCTCTATTATGGTTGTTTACCTTTGTATGAATTATTCTATTGTGTATTTATTTATCGTTGAATTCAATATTTAGAATATGTATGCTTGTCGATTACTATTGTGCATGACATATGGTTAATTTCTTTTATGCTATAATAGAATCTTGATTTATGCATGTGAACATTTCATGCATCTTTATTAATCAAGAATGTATTAGAAGTTGAATTACTTCCAGAAGGGAATGCAAAGTTAGCGTAGCCTAACTGTGGGTGGCTAGGTATGTTACATTGAAAACACATTCCCATACAGGAATTTGGGTGGGAACCATTATTGTAATGTGACAATAAATTATTCGGCTCCGAGTTAGCTTGTCATATAACTATCCCTTAAGCATGTGGATGACATAACCGAAGGATAAATAATGAATAAAAAATCATTATGGGTGAAGAATTAAATGATTGAGACAAATTACTAGAAACATTTAATGATTTAATTTCTCCCTCCTTCTAGCACCATTTGTTGGCTGGCATAAGTGAACACCCATCAATTGGAAGGGAGATTCCAGTCTGATGTTGTCTACAATAACCTAAGCCGTTTGGGGTAACTCACCCTGATGGGTTTTACAACTCCGTTAGTTGATGAGGGGATCTAATCTAAACTACAAAAACTAAAACAACTAATTATTTATTAACAAATACTTACTATGTACATTTTATGTTCTCACATATGACTATAGAGTTTATGAAATGTACAGGTACGAGATTTGCGAGAAATATCACGAAACTAGTAATTTGGAAAGGAAACTTAATCTGAGGAAAGATTTAGAATATTTAAATACTTAATATTAATCTATAGAATTTTATTAATCTAACTTAAATAAAAATGACAAAAAGACAATGAATGTAAATGATTTCCAATTCTAGTTTACAGAACAAAGCATTTAGACCATTAATGATAATTTACATTCATGATAGTAAATAAAAGAAATAGAAATTTAACTAAGCTATTTATTGGCCAATAATAAAGAGAACTTATGATTGTGCCTTCTTGTATAAAGTTGCTACACAAACATGTCTATCAAGAGAAATCTATGGCAAATGGTTGTGAAATATCAAGACAATGAGAATGCCCGAAGAAAGTCAGTTCAACTAGAAATCAAAATCTTGTATATGATGCAAAAAGAACAATTGTTTAATTTGATCCTTATGAAAATACATAAATCATTGATCAAGAAAATATACAACTTTAATTGACCAATTAATTATAAAAAGTATAAAAACATACAAATAAATTTAATATATTTAAATACTTGTATCAAAATAACACATAACACTGTCATAGAGATCATAATTAATTGGGACAATAAATTATTAAAATCGAAATAAGGATGACATGAACAAAATTATAACAATGATAATGCATGGAGAGAATGGAAAAAAGATAAATCCTACCATACATTATTAATTCAAGAAGGATATGAATTATACAATCACATATCTTATATTAAAAATCAACATAGATGGGTTTTCGACGGTTTTGTCAAAAGCTTCATATTTTGCTCAAAAACCACCCCATAAAATTATCTATGTCATGTCATTATGCGTAAGAAAAACTTGAGGGCCATTCTGTTCTTCCCTTACTATAGGGGCTATGAACTTTGTAGCTATCTTAATGGACAATATAATTTGAAGGGAGAACATATTACCTCTATGGGAGAGAACACATATGAGACAAAACACAACATAACCATTAAAACCAGATAAAAGTAAGTCGACATACCTAATCCCAACAATAGTGGCTAAGAAATCAAAGCATAAAGGATGATACGAACCAATTAGCCACTTAATAATTTGATGATATCTATGGTCACTTGCATGATAGAGAACAAAGGGATTTAGGGTCGAATGACCCATGTTTTCCTTGTAATTTTCCACGAACCACTAACCCCAAATCATGGGCGAAGACACAATTGTAGTAATGATCAAAGAGTTTTATTTATGATCACTTCAGAGGAGAAGGATAAAATCGAATTGTTGAGGACATAGTATACACGATGCATAACCCATAAAATAAGATAACACTATCATAAAACAAGAATTAGGATTGACCCTTTTAACATGGTGTATATAAAAATTGTATTTACTAAGGTTTGCATTAACTTATTCCTTGTTATGAAAAGGGTTTTGACATGATAAACCTTGTATTTACAATAATAAAAGGAGTTATAAGGTTAAACTTGCCCTTATCAAACAAAATTATAGTTAGGGAGCTTACAATATTAACATAAGCTGTGAATCTAAGTTATATCCACACTAGGAAATAATGGAAGTTATTGTAACATTGTACTATCCTTTTCGGACGAAGTTAGGAATAGAAGAAGCTAATTGAAAAAGGTCGATTGGAGAACCATAATTGCAAAAGACATCATATAAAATCCACCAAGACAATTTATGAAAATAATCCTTAGTTTCATTCTTATCAGTCATGAAATTAAGCATAGTATAATAACACAAAAGAAATAAAGAGAAACAACAATTTTTTATACAAACCAAGCAAAATTTATAAATAGTCTATCAATCCAATGAAGATAACATACTTGACAATGAGCATGTTTATGACTATTTATTTATTTCAAAGAAGAATAATAGGGTGTTATTTCAGGGACCCAACACGTCTCTTGTACTTGGCCCATTTTGATGAACAACATTGTGATGCCACTCTGAACAATGAAAATCATAAGAAATGTGTTAAATCCTAGTATGATAAATATTTTTGTCTTTGTGTCTTTGCATAGGGTGAATTGGTATTCGTTTATGATCAAGACCATGATATGTTAGGTGTAGGTAAACTTGAACCCCTTTGGAATGGTACCTACATTATTAAATGTGTCTTGAAGAGAGGGTCCTACGAAAACATCAACTATGATGGGAATCCCGTTTTGGAGCGTTGCAATGGGATCTACCTTAAAAAGTATTATTCTTAGTCCATTCGGTTGCATGATTCTTTGTACATGTGTGTGTCTTGATTTTGGAATGGTGTGGTTTTCTTTTATGTTTTTCTTGTCTCTTTTTTTTCTTATCATGCTTTATGCTTCATTTTCATATGCGATCATCCACCTCATTCTACATGGGATATAATGATGGTGTGAGTCGTAGTACCCAGAATATAGCTTCTGCTACCTGGGTGATCTTCTTGCCCACTGAAGAGATGATGAGTTCAGGGGGTGTTTACCTTGGTCCTGTAAGCAATAACATCATGTAATATAGTGTTTTCATTGAAATTTCGTCTAAGGTTGTCACCCTTAGAATCTTTTTTTTTGTTTTCAAGTTGGACTCTCATCTCGTGGTCTCAAAGTTGAATCGAGCCTATAGCATTAGAAATATTGCATTGCTACGTCAGTATTTGAGGGTTGATTTTCTTGGATGCTACTTTGAGTACATCGAGTATTGTAATTTTCTAAGAGGAGACAATATGTTGGGTGATTCATTGGATAATTAATGTTAGAATAGAATTTGTCTCAATAGTTAAGTCAAATGGCATGCATGTACATAAACATGGATTAAAAATCCCATCATTAGGTATCCGTAAGTCAACTAAAATAAGCATATATATTGTTAAGAACCAAATATCAATATAGCATAGAAAAACCTCAGAATAAGTACTCAACGCCTTGAAAAAGGGAGAATTTCAGATAATAAGCATCTTCAAGGGGGCAACCTCCTTTTACCCCACATAAATGTTCAATTACAAGATGATTCCAAATGAAAATGCCTCTTTGGTATATATAGGAGACTAGGAGGTATAATTACAAGTAATGGAATAAAGCCGACATAAATAAAATAACATTACTAATGTAATATACCCTAATTAAGGGGTAATGAGCCAATATTAGGGCTTAACATGCCCCTCCCCTTGAGACAAGTGTTTTCTGCAATGCTTGAGTAACTCTGGATGCTTCTGTATAAAAGACTCATCTTCCCAAGTGGAATATTCAGCTGGTAGTTTCCTCGATTTAATGAGATGCTCTGAAATGGATATATTCCTCAGCTAGAGAATTCTTGTGTTAGTGATGTCTTCAGGATCCAATATGATTTTTCCTTCCTCATCAAGTTTTGGAAATATAGTTTGAATTGGGATCTTTTCGCCTATAAACTTATTTAAGCATGAAACATGGAAAACTAGGTGTACTCATGAAGATGCAGGCAACTCCAATTTGTATGCCATAGTACCAATGTTTTGTAACACTTTATAAGGGCCATAGTACTTTGGTGATAATTTATTATCCTTCTTGTCTTGCTTGAGGGACATCTGTTTGTATGGTTGTAGTCTTAAAAAAACCCAATCCCCTACTTCAAAAATTCTTTCACTACGATGTTGATCTGCTTGTTGTTTCATGTGATTCTGTGCCATGGTTAGGTTGTCCTTTAAGCTTTGGAGAACTTGTTGTTGATGCTTGATGTGATATTCCACTGCTTGAACCTTAGATTTTTCTTTTAGATAAGAAGTGATGGAAGGAGGGTGGTATCCATAGAGTTCCATAAATGGTGTCATTTTTGTTGCAGTAGGAAAGGAAGTGTTATACCACCATTCTGCCAAGGGTACCCATTTGAACCATTGCGTTTGTTTATCAAAGACAAATCAACGAAGGTAACCTTTCAGATGTTTGTTCACTATCTTGGTTTTTCCATTAGATTGAGGATGATAGGATGAGCTATGAGCCAATTGAGTACCCAAACAAGAAAATAATTTTGTCCAAAAATGTCTAGTGAAGATGGGATCTCTGTCACTTACAATAATCTTTGGGTTGCCATGTAGCTTTTGAACTGTCTCCATGAATGCGGTGGAAAGTGTATTAGATTTGAAGGGATGAGAGAGTGCCAAAAAGTGTGCATACTTGGTCAGTCTATCAACAATCACCATGATGACACACTTTCCTTCAAACTTCAGTAACCATATGATGGAATCCATGGAAACCTCCTCCCAATGCTGACTTGGGATGGCTAATGGTTGTAAAAGACCTGGGGTCTTAATTGTTTCCACCTTATTTTGTTGGAAAAAAAAGCATTCTTCCACAAACCTTTGAACATCAGTTTTAAAGACATCCCCCAAAAAATCCTTCTCGACTCTATCATAGGTTTTCAAAAATCCCGAGTGCCCTCCTACTGGAAAGGTGTGAAATTCCAATAGTACCTTTTTTTGAGTTGGGAGTTCTTACATAAATATAAGTGATCTTTGTACCATATTGAATCATTTTTCTATGTAAATGTATCTGATGCACTGGAATCTTGCTGCAACCTTTGAATGAGAGTCTACATTTTTTCGTCATTCTTCCATTCATCCCTTGCTTCTATTATCCAATCGGGTTGGGATGATCGAGATAGCAAAGAGAAGGGCCTCAACATATTCATCCTTTCTTGAGAGTTCATGTGCCACAACATTTTGCTTCCCCTTTTTATAGACGATTTCAAAATCATAACTCAATATCTTGGTTACCCATTTTTGTTTTTATTCTGAATATAGTCTTTGTTACAAGAAGTATTTAAGACTATCATGATCTGTTTTGACCTTGAAGTGCCTACCTATTAGGTAAGGACACCATTTCTTCAATGCATGTAGTATTTCCATCATTTCCTTCTCATAAATGGGTTTGTGTAAGTCCTT
>ML777462.1:764331-816040 GCA_009831015.1 Picea engelmannii | reverse complement strand
AAATTAGAAGTGGGTTAACCCTAAAATAAGGAAAGTGGGCCAAGTGACCTAGAAGATGTTTTTAAGGAAGCTACTTGGAGAGTATAAATAAGAGGCAAGGCTCTCTCATTTTAAACACACTTGAGCATATTGAATATCTATAGATGTCTAAGGTAACCAAGGATATATAAGCTGAATTTCTGAGGGAAGGTGAAGAAAAGAAGGCTGAAATGCAAGGAAGGATAAATTCTTTTGATGGTGCTTTCTAAGGTATGTTATTTACAGGTCATCTCACCATTTTCACTATAAATTGTTTTCTATAATGATTCATATCGTGAAATTTATATTCTAGTGAGAAAACATACCCAAGTATTTGTGGTAAAAATTTCATATTGTGGGTCGTTGTATTTAGGGAGTTACACTCCATGGAAAATAGGGTTTGTGGCAAGTCCTGAATCTAGTCAAAAACATGTGTTTTGGGTAAAAACGTCATAAATTATTCATAACAGATACAAATTCAATGAGACCATATGTGTTGGTTAGGGTACAATATGTAGTATGATGTGTAACCATTTCAAATCAATCCAACGAAAATTTGGTGTGGGACACTTTCTACAGGTTGATGCATGGTACAAATTTATTGGTACAAGTTTACAACAGTATATCTCACAGTGATAGTGTGACAGTGGTTCCATAATTCTACTTCTACTTCAGGGTGGTAGGATGGGGCAAGGACAGGTGTTTTTAGACACCTTCCAGTTGTATCAGGAGAACATAGGGGGTTGTAGCCTCCTTCTTGTTGTAGCCAGAGAATTGAGGAGTTGGAGCTTCCCTCAGGTTGTAGCCTGAGAAACTAGGGGGTTCGATCCTCCTTCCAGTTGCAGCTGGAAAAAAAAGGAAGTTGGTGCTTCCAATGAATGTAATTATTCAATACATATAATAAAAATCATTCTGTGGTTTTCTCCTGATTTGAGTTTCCACGTAAAACACTGGTGTACTGTGTATGTGTGTGATTGTTTATTTCTTATTGCTCATTATTGGATTATAATTATACATTGATTATAATTACGCTATTACTGATTCACACCCCCTCTCAATAGTCCAAAAGTCCTTTCCCTTGAGTGACCGACTTTCAAAATCCAGGGGCTTTCCTTCTTGCACTAGGACAACACCAATTCCATTTCCCAAGGCATCAAATTCCACAATATAGGTTTTTGTGAAGTCTGGAGTGGTCAAGACAGGAGATTTTCACATCACCTCTTTAAGTTGTTCAAAATCTTTAGTTTCCTCTGGAGTCTATGAAAATGAATCCTTCTTAGTTAGTGCCATTAAAGGTGTTGCTATTCTTCCATAGTGTTGAACAAACTTGCGGTAATAACCTGTCAAACCCAAAATTCCTCTAAGATTCTTCAATGTTTTTGGAATCGACCAGTCCATCATGGCCTTAATATTGTTAGGGTCTACCTTGACACCTTCATGAGATACAAGATGACCCAAATACTCTACCTCTTTCACCTAAAATAAACATTTGGATGGTTTGTCATATAGTTGTTGCTTCTTTAGTAGTTATAGAACCTTGTCAACATGTCTCACATGATCCTCCCAAGACTTTCTATAGATTAGTATATCATCAAAAAATACTAACACAAATTTTTGAAGGAAGGGCTTGAAAATGGAACTCATCAGCCATTGGAATTGTTTTGAATAATTGGGAGTAATTTATCCTATTATGTATATTCCCCATTGCTAAAATGGTCTGGATATGGTCACCGGTTGGAGTGGGATGGTTGCCTTCTTTTCCCTATCGGTGCTTATCTGAAAAGACTTACATTTCGTGGAATATGCATGAGCATCTCTGAACAGAGTAGGAAAATAATACCTAGCCCTTAATATTTTGTGAGTCATGGTTTCCCCCACAAAATGTCCACCTGTTGGGCTTTCATGGAGTTCTTTGAGTACCTTTTCTGCATCATCATATTCAAGACATCTAAGGAGTACTCCATCATGGTTTACATGGAAAAGCACATAATTTATGAGGCGATATTCAGTGGAATTTAACCTAATAGCTTTCCTTCCTCTAGGGTTTAGGTTTTCTAGACAGGTTCCATGATGTAGGAGATAAGACAGGTTTTCATACCAGGATGCTTTCCCGGGAGGAACATATAAAGTTTTGCTACACCATAATGACAACTTGTTCTCCCAACCGATGTCTTTTGTTTTGATCATATCTTTGGTCTCAGCAACCAGTTTACACAATATGTGACCCTTGACTACTTTGGCAGGTTTTATGTCTAAATCAAATTCCTAAACAACTATCATCGAACTGTAGGGTGAGTACTATGACTTTAGTGTGATTTTTCAGGATATGGGATCTGAAATGTTTGACCACTTTATAAACTGTGTAAGCATGTTTTTTTATAGACAGATAGTTCATTTTGGATCCCTTAATATTGATGCTCATAAATCATATTGGTGCCTCATTGTTTTCATCATCCTTCTGAGTAAGTACTGCGACCAAGGATTGGTCAGAAGAAAAGGTATAAAGGAAAAAATATTTGTTGAAATCAGGGCTTCGTAGCACTGGTGCTTGGGATATTGTAGTTTTGATGTTGAAATCTCCTTTCCTTTCTTCATCCCATTTAAACTCTGCATCTTTGCAAATAACTTTTTGTAAAGGTTTAATAGTTTCAACAAAGTCAGGATTAAATTTTCTCACAAAGTTGATTTCCCCAAAGAAGGATTGCATGGCCATTTTATTGTGAGGAAAGGGGAGTTGAGATATCACTTTTATATGCTTAGGGTCATGCTAATTCCTTATTGAGATGTGATATGACCTAATAGTTTTCCTTCCTCTACACCAAATATGGGTTTTTTAGGGTTCAAAGATATTCCATATTTCCTACACCTTTCAAATATTTGAGTCAAATGTTGAATGTGGTATTCCTCGTTTTTTTAGTATACTATTACATCATCTAAATATACTACCAAACACTTTTTAATCAATCCCCGAATATCTATGTACATGGACCTCTGGAAGGTTTCTCCTGCATTAATCAAACCGAAGGGCATGCGTTTATAAGAAAAGGTTCCCCACTTGGTCTGGAAGGTAGCTTTTAATCGATCATGTTTTCAAACTAGGACCTAGTTATATCCTGAGAAACTATCTAGGAGGGAAAGAATTTCAGAGTTGGATACTTTATGTAGGAGTTGTTCCATGGGTGGAAATAGATAGTTATCCTTTTCCAACGCTCTGTTAAGTTTTATGAAATCCACACACAGATGGATCTCCCCAAACTTTTTTTTGGAAGGTACCATATTGGCTACCCAGGCAGAGTGTCTTACCTAAAACATAATCTTGGAATATAATAATTTCTTCATCTCTTGATACATTATAGGTTCCAGAGATGGGTGGTACTTCCTAATATTTTGTTGGAAGGGTTTTACTCCATACTTTAATGGGATTGTGTGTTGGATAATACGAGTATCATAAGTTTTCAATTCTCGGTAGGACCAAGAAAACACATCTTGATATTATTTAAAGAGTTTGAGATAATATTTTATGTCTTGTTTGGACATTGTCTTACCCAAATTGACATTCTTGGGGTTCTTAGGGGTTCTTAGGTTTATAGTTTCGTATATAGGACATGATATCCCTATTTTTTCATTCTTTGGACCTATAAATATTTCCCTTAGGTCGAAAAGGTTCTCCAGATTGTCCACTCCTTTTGGTATCATGTGAAACTTTGGTTTGTCATCAGAGTGATCTGTTCCCTTCTTCCATTCATGGAGATTTGATTTTGTGAGTAGGTATTGGAATATTTCATCATCAATGGCCAAATCCTTAAAATTCTCCCGATTAGTCGGGAAATCTACAATATGTTCATCCCCTTCAAATACTTTCCAATTAGAAATGTTGTTATGTACCAAAGGTTTGTAGAGAAGTTCTACTACAAATATTGAGGATTCATAGTCTTGTAAAGGAGATAATCTTGAGCCCGTAGTGGCTAGAGTATCAACAAGGGTATTTTGCATCCTGGGAACAACAATAATGTTGAAGGCCTCAAAATTATCTATTAGTATGTACACCTCTTGCTGGTAATTTCTTAGGTGAGGTGAATTTCAATGGATAGTATTCTTCACTTGCCTAATGATAATTTTGGATTCTCCAAAAGATTTCAATTCCTTGATGTTTAGGTCGATATCTTTTTTTAGTCCTAGGATTAGAACTTCATATTCAACAGTGTTATTAGTGAATTCAAATTCTAATATGCAGGATAAGAAGTTTTGTTTCCCCTTTGGGTCAATGAGGATACATCCTGCTCCCGACCCCTCTTGCGATTTAGAACCATCAAAGTACATGGTCTAAATTTGAGGGGGAAAATTACCACTTCATGTCTAGATATTTTTTCACTTTCAACCTTCTTGTTTGCTACTCCCGTCAGAGAATTCTGACAGAGGATGATTTCTTCCATGGATGCCAGTAAGTCTACTTGAAAAATCATTTTGTATTTTTGTGTGGGAGGTATGCCAGACAGGTGAGGGGATAAGTTACCGAAATTAGAATCACATGAGTACTTTTCTAACATAGGGAAATATGTCGACGAGGATTCATTTGGGGTCTCTGAATCAATGAAAGACATATTTCTCTGTCAATCTTGATCATGTTTTTATATCCTTTTAATGCCAACCAAAGATGAGTCCAGCAGGTACTAAAGTATAAGTTTAATTTATTGGACCAGTCTCGGCTAAGTAGCATTCCATAGGCCTCTAGTATGTCTACTACGATTATGTCAATTACTTGAAATAATTTGGGGTGTGTACCAATTATGATGATGACATCTTTAAGTTCCACAATGACCTTTACGTGAGCACTATATAGTTTTATAATGTGTTTATCACTTTTGAGTGGGGTTCCATTCAATTTATTGCAGATTGACAATGGCATGACATTTGAAGATGCCCCTAAATTGACTAGGCAATTATGCATATTTCTTTTAAAAACCTCAAGCGTCAAAAGGAAAGGAGGAACAAAAGGCCTTCCTCTTTTGTATAAAGAAAAAACATTCACACTTGGCTTATTTGTTAAATTTGTGGGATATGGGACTTCGCTTTGATGAGTTCTTGTTATAGGGGTATCTATTAATTTTAAGGCCTATAATAGAAAATCCTTTTGTTGAGGGATCCTACACATGTCCATGATAGACACATTGGCCTTCATACTCTTCAAGTCTTATACCAGATTGTAGTCTATAATAGGAGCTTCCCATGTGTGTATGTTTGTGGGATTTCTTTGAGAAGAAAATAGGGGGTTGGGGCAATTGACCGCTTGATTTCCTCGAGATAATTGAGTAGTGGTGGGATTACTTTGGATAGGTTGATTTTTACTTCACGTCTGTATAGCCAGAATTTTAGCTGGGGGTCCCTGCACCTCAACGAAATCGTTGAAAGGTATCGGGTAATTTGAATCCCATATCAACATGGAAATATATTTAGGTGGTTCTTTAATTTCAAGATTGGTAACACCTATTACCGAGCCACTAGTTTGTTTGGTTAGAGAGAATTCATCTAGGAATAGATTATCCATTAGATTCATAGCATGCAACCATTGGGGGCAGTCAATTTCTGAATGGTTTTCTTGATGGTACATGAAGAAGGAGTCAGATGCTATGTTCCATAAGTCAATTTTCATGTTGGTTGGGGGAGGCTCTATAGCCTTGATGGGTGGATTTATTTTAAAATAGGTCTTGTAAGATCTTTGATTTTGATTTCGTTCCCCAACACTCCTTTTCATATCGATGATCTCGTTGGAAAGTTTTTGGATGATCCGCTGCAAGTTTTCTAGATCCCCTCCCTCTTTCTTAGGACCTTGTTCTATTTGTTTTCTTGGGGGTCTTGTTAACAAAATTCCTCTCTTAGGTATAGGTTGGGTTTCCTTTTTTATTAGTGAGATATGACCTTCTTTTCATGCTTTCATTTGGAATTAAATCGTTTTAGCTTCTTCAAAATTTTCAGCTAAAGTGTGTTTGGCAACCCTTTTTACGAACATGGAAATAGAAGTTGGGAGAACATTAGTGTATACTTAGATTTTCAACTCATGGGTGGTGTTGTTCCTGAGTCTGTACTTAAGGCTCAAAAGTACAGTGTCAAGGCATCTGAAAGTGGTTAGGATATGGAGTAGGGAGGGCATCAACCTTCGGAGAAAGAAACTAAGGGAGATTTCTTCGTTGGGGTTGTCTGGCTTCGAACTGTTCCTGAATAGTTATGTCTCGTTCAATGGCTACCCATGATTGTTCAAGTTCGGCCTGGTTAGTTGCTGTTTTAAGGATAGTGTTGAAGAGTTTTAAGGCGATGTGTGTTTGGTTCAATAACCTAGGTTCGACATTAGGTTGAGTTGGTATGGGAACTGTCATGGGGGAACAACATAGGTAAGAGAACTTTTAAGAAAGGTTGAGTTCTGTCTCAACTTGGTCTTATAAAAGAGAATTTACGGTTGCATAACTAAATTATGGATGCAAATCTAAGGATCGTTCCCGTAACTGTATTATATTTGAATAAAAGGTGTGAGATGGGAGAAAAACATTGAGCCGCTTATAGTGTAAGGTTCCTACCGAGGGGAAATCTCACGGAGTAAATGCGAGAAGAAAATATGTAAGAAAATAACCGATGTAACAAAAAATACATGTAGAATTCTGAAACTGCAAATTGGTCTTACACAACTGATAGCTGGTGCAGAGGAAAGGCAATAAAAAATTACAGAAAACCCAAATTTATTCGTTATAGTAGTGGTCGTACTAAAGTATAACGAAGCACATCAATCATGAATATGAATATAAATTGAAAATGAGGAACAAGAAAGAAAACTTGTAATACAGTAGTGACGGAATTGAGAATCTCGGATCCGCTTGTATTAAGTCTCAATGTGAAAACTCTCTTACAAAATCTCAAAAAGGGTCCATCCCTGTTTATTTCTCTCTGGGGTATATTTATACAATTTTTACAAAGTAGGTAGAATCTCAATAGTCGCAAAATTTCAGTTATGACAGAGGAGAGAGCAATCGCTCCATTTCCCCTACTCTGTCTTCACTTAGTGCCAAGTGCTCGTCTTCGCGCGGAATCCGTGTAGGCGATACATCTTTCCACAAGCTGAGATACGAGTCGTGAAGGCTCTGGTTGATAGCTGGCCTCGACGAAGTAACATTCTCGGGCTAACTGCTGTAGCTTGTCTTCCATTTGTGCACCGATGATGTCAAGGGCACTTAGTTGCACGTTGGGTTTGATCATGTGCTTATCAACTTGGGCCATGTCCACCATATCTATCTGAGAGATATCGGCCAAATCTCTCTCATCCTTCTCTTTCAGATCAAGTGATATATGTTCCACATTCATTTGCATCAATGCTTCTACATTGCCTCCACTGTCCATACCCAACAACTCGTCGTCTATGGAATTAAAAGCTTCTTCTAAAGAATGGGTTACCTTTTGAGCTTGCTCCTTGCCCAGGGAAATGTTGTGCTTCCAATCCTTCAACAAAATATTACCTCTGGTTTGTTCTGGGATGGCGAGCCCGGGAGCACCTACCGAAACTCTATTATTCGTGGCTATCACAACCTCCTGGAAGGCGACCCGAGCCGCTTCTTCATCCCTTTCTCTGGCAGTCAGGTTCTTGGAAACCTCATTTACCAACAGACAATTTTCCTAGATCTCTCCTATCCTGGTGAGCAAACTCTGCTGAGCCGAAGAGATTCTGCTCCGAATTCCCATGGCCTGGGATTTGAACATCTCCACGTCGATCATTCTGCTTTCGGTGATCGCCGCCCGAGCCTGCAACTCTTCAATCATATTCTTCTGTAAGCCTGCCTGTATCCGACCGTCTCGGACCACTAGATGTGCTTGCTCGAACTTGGTTTTGAGTACCTCTATTTCATTTCTATCAGCCAATTGGGCCTGCTCTATATCCACACTCACTTGGCCTCTAGAATTTTCCATGGCCGAGGCCAATCTGACCTCGAGAGTAATGATTAGGCGATTTTTTATTTTGAGTTGGTTCTTTAAAAGCCCGGCCGAGAATTGATTAGCCGATGCATACTCTCCCAGCGTCCCTGCGATCTCCATGGAAAATTGCTCATTCATTTTATTTTTTCCGTCGGTCATAACTTTGAAATTCTTAGCAGTCGACTCTCCCTCTTGGTAGAATTCCCTCTTTACCACCACTTTTCTCTTTTTATCAAAGAAGAATTCGTTCGGAGGAAGTTCTTCTGCTCTTATGGGCCTCATCTCCTCATTGAATATCCATCCTTCTTCGATATTCCCCTGTGTTGACTGCAAGGGGGTGATAGAAGTGATGGGTTCCCCTATTTGTTTTGCTGATCTTCCTGGAGTATTGACAAGACTTTGCCTTTTTGGTGGTTCTAGAGTCTTTATCTCGGCCTTTGGGTTCTGTTTCTTTGGTGGGTCCAGAGTCTTTACCTCTGCGTCGAGATTCTTCGTTTGTCCCTCCTTGTCCTGGTGTTTTCCAAGGTTAGGAGTTGCATCCTTAGACCCTTCAGCATATTTTGGTTCGGTCTCGGAAAAACCAGGACTCCCTCCTCGCAACACAGCGGGAAGACAACTTCGTCTATGTTCCTGGAATTTCAATACAGAGGCTGTGTCTTCGAGTGCTAAGGATCGGATCTGGGCTAGAACTTCCTCATAAGACCTCGCCCCTCAGAAAATGTCATCTGGGGGTAAAATATCATGCTCAAATCTCTTGAGCCCACAATTAGCTAAATAGTTGCTCACAACCTTCTATGGATCATGTTTCTTATACTCGATGGAGACCAAATTCAGGTCTTCCAGGGCTGCGGCCTCGACTTTGGCATGCCCGAAATCCAATAAAGAATAAGAATACAGCCGAATGGGAAAAGATGGCCACACCTTCTTAGAGTAGCCTTTGTTTTCTTTACTCACCCCACCAATTACTGTCTGCCGAGCGACCTCGCGACAAGCCAGCTTGTCAGGAATGAACAATGGAAGCACAAGCAGGGGAACAACAGCCCCGAACACTCTGAAGTACGAGAACTCTGCCTCTACGTACCAGTCTGCTATGCCACTCAGATTTGCTGCAATGTTGTCTAAGACACGAGGTGGTGGGTGACCGAAAATGGCGATATGTAGGGGCACCATCACCCAGTTAAAAATTTCATATGCGAAATTTTTCTCTTTATTTTCCCATAGCTTTTCATGATATACATGTATGGGTCTGTCTTTGGCCAGACTCCAAGCCCAACTCATCAATGGAAATGGTGTCATGGAAAATATCGCGTCCATAATATATGCGAACATGAAGAATGAGGACGGTCTCCCACTTTCCTTCTGCTTCCGATACTCTGTGACCCGGTTGGCCAAACTATCCGAGAGTATCTTTGCCCAATTAAAAGAGAAACCTTCTGTGACCCGAAACATAAGAGGCACCCATGAAATGAAAAAATGTGATGTGTCCTCTCTCCCAAATAGCTGGCATGTCATCATGGCCACATATTTATATTGTGGCTCCAACGAAGCGATTGAATAAACGCCCTGGTCATTTGCTCTGAATTTCACGGTGCATGAAACCCAATCCTTTATCAGACCGGGCATGGTTTTGTCGTACTGGATGCACTCCTTCTCCTTGAATTCCTCTAGGAACTCAGTGCCATATGTATATTCAGACGTTGCGGGTAGCTTATACATATTTTGTAGATGCTCGGGCCTAAAAGTCCCGACAGTGACTCACTTCCCGTTCATGATAGTCCTGGTGGGTATGTCCACGTGATCCAACGCCCATTGGATCATGTCATAATATGGGAGCAACCGTGGTCTGGCTGCTATCCTGTGCATTTAGGATTGGACAACTATCTTGTATTTGGTGTTTAGATCATCCTTTTCATTGTCGTCTGAGTCGTCTGAATAATCCACCAATTCCGATTGCAAAATGCCTGAAACAAATGACCAGTCGGGGACTGATTCGAAACTTTGGGGCGAAGTGTCAGAGACATTGTCTGAGCCTTGTCCTACGACCTCGACATTCGCCTTTGCTGCTTTCCGCGGAGCTATAGCCGAAGCTTGCGTTTTCTCTCTTCTGCGATAGAACTGTGTATACATGCAGAAATTAGTTTACTCGGAATTGATGAGCTCTGTGTGCTTATGAAAATGCATTCATTATAATGAAAAGAAACTCTTATATATATTTGAAAACTCGGTACTTTTCAAAATAAGCCTGTAAAATTGTAATTAGAAACAAATTTATTGCGTAAAATTCGATCTTACATGCATAGATTTACCCTATTTCTCCATAAATGTCATAAATTTCTGGCGGTTTGATAGTCAGTCGAAGTATGGGGAGAAATGGCTACCTAGAGAAACGTGCAAGCCTCGAGGCACGGGATATATCTTTCTTTAGCTTGATCAATCAAATATTACCAATGTTAATCAACTTCTCACTGTTCGTTACATCGTGGGTTTCCTTTTAACACTTTGAGTCTCCAACTCGTGAGATCGCGAGGACCGACTTTGGCTTAATTAACGGTAATCGCGATTTGGGGCATAACTAATTTTATAATCATTTTATTCACCATATCGCAACTCGGAACCTCGAAGACAAGTTTCTGGGAGATTAGTATATCGAGTCGCGAAACCGCGAGATGGCGATAATTAAGACTCAATTAAGGGGGAGAAAATCTTTGATTAGGTGATTAATTAATCATGTTATAATTACATTGTGCCTTCGTGAGTCGGGGATTAGATGCTGTGACTTTTGAAAACGTTAGTGCCGAATGGCGAAATGCCGAGAACGACATTTACCATAGTTAGATTTTTGCCTTTGATCCTTGACATGGGTTATCCAGATAGGACTTCGTGTTCTCGGCTCTCAAGGCAGTAAAAATAAAAATTCGGACTGGGCTAATGCCGAGGCATGAAACCCTGACGACGTATAATCATGAGTTAAAAGATTCTACCCAGGTTACTGTCTTGAGTGAAAATTTAAAACGACTTCGCCGTTTCGTGACTTGGGACATGTGAATTCATGGGTTATAGCATCCGACCTGCGAGATCCCGAAGCAAAACAAAAAGGAGCGAACATTCTTACAAAGGTGGAATTGTTTCGAGAGTAGAAAAACATCGCTGCTCACGCGACCAGGTTTCAGAGGTCTCATTATCTCGGAAGGAAAAATAAAATCAACTTTAGATTTCAAGTATCAAATTGAAAATTGTGACAGGCCAAAAACAAAGGCGGCTCCAACATAGGCTCCAACTAGGGATCTCGCCTTCCTGTGAGGTGGGAAGAACAGTAGACCACGTGCCAATATTGGGTAAATGGAGTCAAAAGCTTAATCATGCGGAAAAATTCCAAGGAAAAAGGATCGAAGGGGGGAAAAGACTCTGTTTTTTACCTCGAGAAGTTTTTCAAAATCAGATACTTTTTTCAAACACAGTTGTAGTCCCTTTCACAATTTTCCCTTTCCCACTACTAACTTTGGGTATGTTTTGAGACAGTCGAAATGACCCTAGGAGACTTAACAAATCTTGTGGCTCTCGGCTTGCATCAAAAGAATGAGATTATATATTTTTAATCGAGGAGTCCCGTCTGAACTTGGGATGTGGATCAGGTTTTTAGAAAGCATTGGCTACCAGATGTTGATGGGCGAAATTGACCGCCCGTCAACTGAGAGAGTGGAACCGGTCCGGGGTTGTCTAAATAACCCAAGTCGTTTGGAATGAACCACCCTGACGGGTTTAGCGGCTCTGTTAGCCGATCTAAGGTCCTAGGAAAACCAAAGAAAAAAAACTAAACTAAACTAACTAATCTAACTAAAACTAAATAAAGCAAACTAACTAACTAACAATAAATAAAACAAACAAAACTAACTAATAATAAAAACAAAACTAATACTAACTATTAAACAAACTAACTAATCTACTATCTAAATATACAAACTACTAACTAATACTATACAAACTACTAACTAATTAATTATCTAATTACCAATTGCATTATAACTTATTCACAAATATACAATATCTACAACTTGCAGATTTGAATAAAACCTGGAAAACTCATTTTCTTTCTGCCCTAAGACAGAGAAAGATATTTTTGTTGATTTTATATTTTTATGAATAAGAGATAAAACTTACTGAAATTAAACAATCTAATATACTAATTCTACACATATATCTAACTAAAATTATATCTAAACTAAATTACTATACTAAACAAACAAGTGACAAACTGACCTGGAAACGCTCCAATTTTTCCTTGTGTATGATGACTTCGAAGCTGGTCGGAGAAAGGAAACTCGCACCGGTTGATCCAAAAGCTTCTCGTAAACGATAGTCTATAATGCTCTTTGAGTTTATTTACAGGACAAACAAGACATAAAAAATCATAACAATTATATAATTTATAAATCTCTGCAATAAGGAAAACCTGTTATGCAAAAACTTATACTTAATAATCCAATTAATGAAGAAGAGAAATCTGTCATTCACAAACTGAACCAAGTAATTGCTATGTTTTTTATACACTGGAAGAAATCATTCATGGATTATATTGATTAAATTATATCATTTGCACAAGATTAAGATAGCTAAAGTTGTCATTAACCAACTGCAAATTGATACACAAGAACATGAAACAAAATATTGATATAATGAGAAGCTAAAGCTGTAACAGAACATCAAATTCTGCCTCAGTCTATATTAAAATTCCATATCCTTGTTCTACCACGAATGAGGATGATGTTATTACAAAAATAATAAGTATATATAAGTCTTTCCACAGGGTAAAACCTCCCTGTGGCAGTTAAAACTGTTTTACAAAAATCTGGGAAGATCTCCCAATATCAACTAAACTAAGAAATTAAAATGCAAGAAAATATCTCAAATATCCTCTAACTGCTTCATCAAACTCAATGCAATTTTGAATTCACCTGAAATGGACCAAAAATAACAAATTAGAGAGATATTTTATTAATAAAACAATAAAAATTTAATTCTACAGACTTAGCTACAGAATCATCTGATTATGTAGCTAGTCTAAAATAATATACAGAATCAGAATTGAAATCAAATCAAATCTTTTAAAAGAATTAAATCCAATTATCTTCCAATGATTACTTGAAAACGAATCAAAATGATTTTATCATTCAACATTAAACAGGATCAAAATGATTCAATCGAAAACAAAGATAGGAATACTCTGTTCTTCTGTTACCACAAAATCAGGTAAATAAGTCATAATCGAACAACAATAAGATTGTTTCATATCCAATTGAAAAACATATCGTATGTGATTGTTAAACAATAGATACAATCCAATCCAACAAAATCACTTTCCATTCGTTATAGCTATAACAATATAGCAAAAGATTCATGTCGTTTAATCGAATACGAATATAGAAAGACTGTTTCGATTATGGGTAAATGAAATCATACGTAACAGCATTGATCAAACATAATTTGTCATAGATTTCGATCTTTGATCCTTGCTCAGTCAACAGACATGATCGATTAATTGTGACCACAATCATAATAGAATCGACAGAATTGATAATAGCAAAACTGGGTAAATAATCTTGATTGGTATTGAACGAAATCATTAATTTCAAACAGATCATGACTGAGTTTAATATAGAAACAAATCGTGAATCCAGATATAGCCAATCTCGTTCTACAAATCAAATTCAAACAGAATATCCATTGCTATTACGAATCCAATTGATAACATGGTCGAGCTAACAGTACTTCAATTAATGCGAATTAACCGGCTGGGGTTCAGCATAATCGTTTAAGCAATAAAATCCATTCCATGATTTGGGTGTGTTTGTACAGAGTCACATTGAAAATGATCCGAGTTTAATTCCTGTTCTTTGATATTCATATGGCACAACAAACCGTAACAATTAACCTTATCAAAATCGTTGCCAATCATAGCGTATGCATTATAATGAAATCGAAACGAAATGTGATCGTTTTCTAACTTGAGTATAAGAACATTTCCTGTCTTGAAAAGGTACAAACAAATTCGATTGACAGCAGAGCATCCATTTTAACTCAATCAAACAAATCAAATCCACACCAAGATCAATCAAATAGATGAAAAACTAATAGAAGATAAACTGGGAATGATTGAAAAAACGAAATTCCATCTAGTGAAAGCAAAGCTATATATAGAATGCATGCAATGTAACAGAGCTATTCAAATGAAATGAACAGAGCTGTCTAAAACCGAAATCAAATCGTTATTTAAACCTATATTATTTACAAAAATGATTGATATTAAACATACCTGTGTGACGACGAGGCTATTCAATTACGCCAGCTTGGAATTTACAACAGTCGTGGCTAATTCCACATTTTTAAACAAGATGGATCCGGTCGTCTTTTGTTTCTTATCTGTCGCTTGTAGCTTGGCCTTTTGACTGGTTAGGGTTGCAATCTAGTCCTCCAAAGATTGAATCTTTGACTAGAGAATCATAACATCATTATAGTATCGCTCTAACCATGCATTGCATTGATCACAGGGTGACACTATAGGTTTAGACAGAGCAGGGGAGGATTTGGGCATATGATCGAGGGTTTCACAAGGCAACTTAATGCCTGGGTAGTTAGGGTCGTCCTGTAGGTAGGGGGGTAGGTTTGACACAAAGTCATACAAAGGTTCGGGACACAGACCTTGCGAATAGGGGTATTCGCTAGCCAAGAAACGCTCTACTTATGAATTGGAGTCCTCACTCAATATGATAGGGTTTGGCTCAACAAGAGGTTTTGGCTTATTTCTTTCCATTCGTGAAATCAAACGTGCATTCTTCTTCGCTTTAGCATTTGTGGTGAGGTTTGCCTTGGGCATTTTTCTCATAGGCTTTACAATCTCAACACTCTTAGTCACAGTGTGGGGTAAGTCAATAGGAGGGTTAGCCGAGGGTTTAGGTAATAGGATATGGTAGGGCACTGGGGGTATAACCTTGACCTCACTCACCACAGGTTTGTCAACCTAGGGAGGGTTCGGATCCTCGAAACCATTCTGAGCAACGAAATTGCTCCAACAATCCTCGTGCAGAGTCAAATGACAGACAACAATAAGCTTAACCATCCCATAATGAAAAAGACTACTGTCAACCTGGTTTCTTTTGTACTTCTTTGACATTTTAAACAAGCTTCTATGCAAATAATAAGACATATTGAGATGATATCCCATAAAAACCATAAGCAAACGTAGGTGGTGTAGGAACACAAACCCGTATCGACCCTCACAAGTGATAAACTGTTTGATTATCATCAATAAATCGTGCCAACGTTGTTTAAGCATGGTTACTGGCATACCTCTATCACATGAGGTGATTTTTCACTACTGGAAGAGAAGTGTCCATGGGACTTCCTCAACTTTGCAATTCTTGGACCATCGTTGTCTAGTGATAGGTAAACCCGTAGCAAGATTGATAAAATGTTCATCAATTTCCAATTGTATATCGTCGACCTTGGCTCGACAACCATCGAAGGTCATGGAAAACTGTTGAGCCACGCAAAGGTTAAAACCCTCGAAATGTTCCACGAAGGTAAGCCATCCACTATTTGCGAAATCTTGGCGGGCACTATCAAACATCAACAGGGCTTGTTTTCCATTGGGTTCAACTCGCAGGACTGGTGCCATGGAGTTGAATGCATGGTAAGGAAGGGTTCGAACACACAGTAACAGAGCTATCCGAACCAACAACAATGAATTGAGCCAAAAGGGGTCAGCATTAATGCAAGCATGCAAAGGTGGTGGAGTCATTCACTGCCATGCACGATATTTAAGGCGAAGTACAACCGTCGATTTACACATCTGTTCAAACAATCATAGCATATCTCAAAAACCATATCATTTGGCCAACCAAAGAATCAAATGGTGAGTGTTATGCCAACACACCAAATCAACTATAGTTTTAAAACCATCGAAATCCAACGTGAAACCAACACCAAATGTTAGCCATGCGCCATTTTATATATGTTTAACCAATGTGTCGATTGATATTCATATAGTTGACAAGCCAAAGTTATAAAAAGATTAACATAAGGATCATATCATATATAAAAAACAAAAATAAATCATAACCCCTATGCAATTCATAGAATCAATGATTAGGCAAGTATAAAACCATCTGCTCAATGCCTCACAAACTTAATAAAATCAAGTTATGCAATCAATATAAAAATGTCCAATGAACATAGTTTGAAAGTCCTCTCAACCACATAACGATAAACACAAGGTAAGTGTAATAGAAAACATCGATAAAAAGATCATGATAGTTCAGATAGTGATCGAAATGTGACCTCGAAAGGAGAAGTTTTCACGCTTACAGTCGTGAAAACTTAATGAAGACAAATTTGCAAATGTCGCAAAAATGAAAGTGTAGTCTATTAAGAAAATGCGACGAAAAACTTGATGTTTGCAAGACTTAGGTGTAGGCAGCTTATAGGATCATAAAAAATTGATTTGGCTGCCAACAATGGTGACACACTGGTAGAAGCAGTTATCTCTGTCAAAAGAAACAATTTTAGATTAGGACATCAAAGAAAATTTCAACTCAAAAATAACAACCAGAAAATCGTACTAACATCATCATTAATCATTTTTCTTTCAGCAGTGTTTTAAAAGATGAAAACCAATAACAGTCTTAAGGTCAGCAAGTCATGATATTAAAGATAAAATATTCAATACTGTTGGCATAGCCACTGCTGCCAGCAGGCGTCCATAGCCTCGGCAGGGTTGCCATTTAACCCACTCTGACATCTATATCCTGTCAAGAAGTTCTAGATCAGAATAAAGAACATTAAAGAGGTTTCTTATTCTTTTTGCAGATTTTCATATACCCGACATTGCTTCGCTGCCAGCAGGCCTGTTCAGTACCCCGACGAAGTTGTCTTGGCGCCATGCTTGCATTTACCCACTGCCAGCAGACCTGTTCAGTATCCCGACGGGTTTACAAGCACTTCCCACAGCTCTTATTAATAATTTTATTTTGTTTTTCTTTTGAAGATATATAGCTGAACGGGGTGATGCTGAAAATCTTGATATTTTAGTATATTTTAGACCTCATCAGAATTTTTTAGCACTGTCCTTTATTCAGCTCAAGAGATGTTTTATTTATAAAAACAACTTCTTATAACAGGGAGACATATTTTGAGTCATTCCTTTACGGAGAAGGGACAGCCTAAAAAGATAATAGATGATCATGACAAACTTTGCTCAGAGATTGAAATCAGTAAACATCTTTCAAAACAACAAAATTTTTCAACGTAGATATCAATTTCAACAATATATCATTGATGTTTGTACAAACTTTTAGAAGTTATTTCAGCGAAGAAATTTTTCTATCGTCTTTGTCTGAATAACGCAGTGTACAGGTATGTGTATGGTTCAAAAAAAACAAACTGATAAATTCAAATCAAAATCGACAACAGAAAGCAAACGAAAGTGCAAAAAAAAATGAAATATTTACATAATATACAAGGGTAGTTATCATGCAAAGTATCTTTTCAGGGCTTGGCCATTCACTGGATAGGTGTCAAGCTGCCCTTCGGGATTCTGTAAGTGAAAAGAACTAGGACCCAACTTTTCAGTAATTAAAAATGGTCCAAGCCATAAGTTTTGAAATTTGGTGTGCTCACCCTTTCCTTCGTGTGGTTTGTTCCACTTCAAGATGAGATCGCCTACTTCAAAATTCCTATTAGAAGCAGAATTAGAATCGAACCAACTTTTAATCAATTTTTGATGTTGGTCTAACTTACGCTTAGCTTGGGATCTTACTTCTTCCAACTTCATTAAAGAATTAATTCAGCTTTCTAAAGGGGGACAATCTTCTTCTTGGATTTTTTGTGACAATTGAAGTGACGGAAGAAGATTGTGAAGTGGCAGAATTGCTTCTCTACCATAAACGAGAAAAAAGGGGGAGTTACCGATAGCGGATATGGGCGTTACCCTATCATCCCATAGTGCGTTCAACAGTGCATTGTGCCAATTCTTGTGATTTTCAACCACAGTTCTCTTGATAATTTTGATCAAGTTCTTGTTTGTTGATTCCGCTAAGCCGTTGCCCTAAGGGTAGTAACTAGTAGAATACTTCAAATTTATTCCTTTCTCCAAAGAAAACTCGCTCATCTCAAGAGAAGAAAAGTATGAAGCATTGTCAAAGACTAGACAATCAGGGATACCAAAACGAGTGATGATATTCGAGTTTAGAAAAGCAATTACCTGACTGGTGTTAATAGTTCTTAGCGCAACAGCTTCAGACCATCAAGTAAAATAATCTGTGGCTGTCACAATATATTTGTGTTGTTGCGAGGACGGAGGGTTAACAGGACCTATGATATCAAGGCCCCATTGCTGGAAAGGAGAATCTACTGAGACGGGTTGCAAGGGAAAGGCTGGTTTTTGCAATCGCCCTGATGCTTTCTGATAGATGATACATTTACGACAAAAGGCATGGGCGTCCCTAAAAAGCGTGGGCCAGTAATAACCGGCTCTTAAAAACTTATGAGTAGTGGTGTTGCCACCGAAGTGACCACCAGCTTCTCCTGCATGCAACTCTAGCAAGACTTTTTCTGCTTCGTCTCTTTCAAGACAACGCATCAGTACACCATCAAAATTCTGACAAAATAGTATACCATTAACTAGATGAAAGGAGGAGGACTTTAGTATTAACGCTCTTCTTTTGGCAGGGTATAGGTGACGGGGTGCTGACCCATGTTCAAGATAGAATCTAATATCGTCGTACCAGGGACTAACGAGGTTTTGTGTGCAACAAATCGAACTTTGATCGCTTTGTCCTAGGTTTGACGTATCACTATCTTCTTGTTGTCCTGTTTCCGAATCAACAACCAATTTACACAACCCTTGGCCTCTCACGATCTGAGCTAGGGTGATTTCCAAGTCATACTCCTGCAAGGAGGTGACCTAGTTGGCTCTCTTCTCTCCTAACTCCTTCTTCACTAGCAATTTCCTAACGGCAGGGTAGGGGACAATGACTTTCGTCCTTGACTTCAAAAGATATGACTGGAAATGCTTAACTGCTTTGAAAAAAACGTAGGCTTGCCGATCAACTGCTGGGTAGTTAAGTTCAACACCTTTGAAAGCAGATCTCATAAAGGCGATGGGTACTTCCTTGTTCTCAGAATTCTTCTGAGTTAGGACTGCGACATAGGAACGATCGGAGGCAAAAGTATAGAGTGTAAAATCTTGAGAGAAGTCAGGGATCATGAGAGACGGAGCATCTATTATGGCCTTATTTATAGCATTGAAAGCTTGGTTTTCTATGGGTCCCCAGTGGTATTGGGTGTCTTTCTTAATCAGGTTCTGTAGAGGCCTAACCATTTCGGAGAAGCTGGGGACAAATCTTCTCACGAAGTTAATTTGGCCTAGGAAAGACTGCATGGATTTTTTGGAAGTAGGAGGGGGAATTTTAGCGATGACTTGAGTCCTCTCGGGGTCAATAATCATCCCATCACTAGACACAATGAATCCTAGTAGTTTTCTCTATTCTACTGCAAAGATGGACTTTTTGGGGTTCAAGGAGATGTCGTATTTATGACATCGTAGCAGAACTGCTCGTAAGTGAGCTAGATGATCGTCTTTTTTTTTAGAATAAATGGTCACATCATCTAAGTAAACTACGACAGAGTGATTGATTAAGCCTCGAAAAGCAATATCCATTGCTCTCTGAAAGGTAGCACCAGCATTAATCAATCCAAAGGGCATTTTGCGATAAGCATAAGTGCCCCACGGGGTACGGAAGGTGGTTTTAAGTTGGTCTGGCAGAGACATCAGGACTTGGTTGTATCCGGAGAAACCATCCAACAAAGATAGCCTCTTAGAACCAGATACCTGTTGCAGGATCTGTTCCATGGGTGGGACAGGATAATTGTCTTTGTCAGACGCTCTATTGAGGTTTCGGAAATCGACACAAAGTCGAATTTCCCCGTTTTTCTTTCGAACTGGGACAAGGTTGGACACCTATTGAGTGTGTCTAACAGGAAAAATTATTTTAGCACTTAGGATTTTATTCAATTCTTTTTGAACGGTCGGTTCTAGTTTAGGGTGCATTTTCCTCAGTTTCTGTTGGAAAGGTAAGGTTTGGGGCTTCATCGGGATGACATGTTGTATTATATTAGGATAGAAAGTCTTAAGATCATTGTATGTCCATGCAAAGACATCCTTAAATTCTTTAAACAATTTAACAAACGCAGCTTTTTCTTGCCTAGAACATCCCAAGCCTAGATTAATACACTGAGGATTTTCACTAGCTCCTAAATTGACTTTTTCATAAGACAACGAGGAACTATTAGTTTTACAATTGACTGTCTTTTTAAATTTATCTTCGAAATCATAAAAATTTTCTAATCTAACTATGGATTTGGGTATGAAATTTACCATGTCCGATAGAGCTTCAGGAGATTTCGGATCAGGTATTACCGTAAAATCGTGCAAATTGTCGCCGTGTGTGTGTTCATCTATCACCGCGCCTTGAAAGGTTTCTCCCATGTGCAAAAAGTTAATGATCTGCTGATCATCATCAAATACTCTCCAGTTTGTGATATTGTCGGGAACAGATGGTCGAAACAATAGCTCAACGGAGAATGCGTTTGGGGACAAGCCTTCTGCAAGAAGAAGTTTATAGGCTACATTAGCTAGTAGATCTTCTTCAACATTATTTAATCTAGGAATGAAATTTATATTGAAAGCGGAATTTTTTTTCATTAAACTCCATGCCTCAGACTGGTAACTTTTGAGATGTGGGGAAAGACAGTGTATAGAATCTCTTACCTGTCTAACCACTATTTCAGAGTCGCCAAATAAAACCAGATTTTGAATGTTCATGTCCAGATCTTTTCTGAGACCTTGCAATAAAGCCTCATATTCTGCAGTATTGTTAGTGCATTCAAATTCTAGTCTACAAGCCATTAATGTCTTATTACCTGCCGAATCGATAATGATGCAGCCTGCACCAGATCCTTCTTTAGACTTAGAACCGTCGAAATATAGAGACCAAATTTGATTTCCATCGGGTTCATGGGACTGTTGCATATAAGTTGTTGGTTGCGTATAAGCTACAATCTTAGACTGTTGTTCTAGATTGTTGATAGGTGAAACCTCAACCATGAAATTTCCGAAGAAGGTGTCCATCCCTTGGACCTTGGGTGAATCAGTAGAAGGTGTATATGGTTCGTTGGGATCGTTCAAATCTGTGACTGTGAACTTTAGGTAACGCTCACGATTGACTCTGATCTTGTTAGGCTTACCATTCTCTGGAAGCCATAAGTGAAACCAGTCTGTTGCGAAGTAACCATGTAGCTGCTCCGACCAGTCCCTGCTAAAAAACAAACCATACACTTCTATAATATCTACCACAATTATATCAATAACTTGATGAACCTTTGGGTTAGATGATAATCTAATCAATGCATTTTTTAGTTCGCCTATAACTTTGACATTTGTCCGATCAAGTTGTATGATTTTTAAAGAAGATGGTTCTACTTCGACGTTAATCTTTTGGCAGACAGACCAAGGAATCACATTGGATGACGCTCCTAAGTCAACCATACAATTATGCACATTTATGTTGAAAATCTCGAAAGTTAAAAGAAAAGGAGGCAAATTCTTGCGAGTACTAAGAGTAGTAGCTTGTGACTTCTTACTCGCAATTTCTGATGCTACTTTATCTACATTATTTACATTATTTACAGGGATTACAGGAAGGCTTCCGTTATCTTGAGGATCAGGATTGTTTTTAGTGGAAGTCTTCTGCGGAACTTTGCTTTGCACAACCTTGTTACCATTTGAATTACCATTCTTGTCGTTTTCTGAAATATTTTGCAACATTTTCTGTAACAAAAATGGAAACTTCAACAACTCATAAATAGAAATGTTAGCCTTTAATTTTTTAAGATCTTCAACAACATCATAATCTAATTTGGGGCTAACATTGCTCTATTTAGTTTCTACTGATTTAGATGGCTTTGGAGGTGAAGTTGTAGTGTTCTCGGTAGAAGATTTATTTTTTGTCTTACTCCTAGTGTTATAAGGGTGAACAGTCTCGAAGTTGGCCTGGAAGATGCTATCCGAGAAGTGTCCAAAGATGTTTGGAGAAGACTCTTCTTCTTGGACTATCTCTTGGTCAACTACCTCCTCAGGAATCTCAGGAGGCATCAAGTTATCTTGGGCTTCTAGAATTGTTTGAAGAGCACATTGCAAACTTTCTAGATTTAAGCCTTCGGGGTTCGGGTTAGGTCGATTGGTAGGAAAGGGATTTCAGAAAGGAGGTTTGTAGGGTCCTTTACTTGAGGAAGCTTCTTCAGTCGACCTTTTTAAGTCTATAACTTGATTAGACAACTTTTGAACAACTTTGGTTAGGTTTTCCAAATCAGAGTTTTCAGGTTGTGTTTTACTTTGTGTGGGTCTAGGGAGGATTTCAATCTTCTTTTTGGAAGAAGAAACAGTCTCAGTTTCGTTGCTAGAAGAGTCCTTAAGACTAAGTATGTCTTTTTCTATTTGGGTGGCCTCCTTGAAGGCTTCTAACAACGTGGCCTTTTTTTATCGTTTAACCCAAATAGCTATGCTTTGATGTAGAGATTCAGTGTAGTAAGCTATTACAAGACTTTCAGCAGGCATGGAATCTGCAGGGATTCGGTTTTTAAGCGTTAAGAATATTTGATTAAAGTCTTTAACTTTTTCTTTTGGGTTCATTTTGAGGCTAGAAAGGTCCATGACTAAGACTTCCGGAGGTTTACCGTCTCCAAAATTTTCCAAAAAGCATGACTCAAACTTGTCCCAAGACACAATAGTATGGGGTTGTTGGGCAAAGTACCAAGTGGATGCATTACCCTCAAAAGTATAAGGGAACAACCTACAGACAACGTCTTCATGTTCAACATTGCAGAGTCTAATGGCTAACATAAATTTTTTGATATGATCTTCAACTATCTGTTTTGAATCAGGATCAAACTTGGGAAGCCATTTCTTCGGGTGCTTAGGTAAAGGATGTTGGGCTCCAGCATCTTGGTCCAACCAGGGTCTAGCAGGATTGTTCTAATTTTCCATAGGGGTAGTGGGTGTGGAAGGCTGAGAAGGTGATTTGCCTTCGTCAGAAGAGGAATCTCCTCCAGAAGAAGAAGGAGATGAGGGAGGTGGTGAAGGAGGTATCCCAGATCCTCCTGCAACAGGATTTGTGATTGGATCTGTAGGATTCACAGTGAGGTTAGTGTCACCTAATTGTTCTATGATATCAGAGAAATCCAAAGGTTGACCCCATGGACGGTTTGTTTTCCTAAGACGAGCTAAGGCACTATTTTTTTTAATAAGAGATTGACGAACAATCTCTTGGATGTCACCACCTGTAGGATTAGGGGTTGTTGGCTCAACTGTGATCTACAGATCTTCGGTTGAAGTAGTTGTTGTTTGAAGGAGAATATTATCTTGTGAATGGCTTCTGGTCACTATAGGTGAGAGATTAGGGGGGGGGAGGCGTCTTGCGACTGCCTCGTGCCATTAATTAAGTTCAGGCCCTCCTTCTAGCACCATTTGTTGACTGGCGAAATTGACCGTCCGTCGACTGAGAGAGTGGAACTGGTCCGGGGTTGTCTAAATAACCCAAGCCGTTTGGAATGAACCACCCTGATGGGTTTAGCGGCTCCGTTAGCCGATCTAAGGTCCTAGGAAAACCAAAGAAAAAAAACTAAACTAAACTAACTAATCTAACTAAAACTAAAAAAGCAAACTAACTAACTAACAATAAATAAAACAAACAAAACTAACTAATAATAAAAACAAAACTAATACTAACTAATCTAACTATTAAACAAACTAACTAATCTACTATCTAAATATAAAAACTACTAACTAATACTATACTAACTACTAACTAATTAATTATCTAATTACTAATTGCATTATAACTTATTCACAAATATACAATATCTACAACTTGCAGATTTGAATAAAACCTGGAAAACTCATTTGCTTTCTGCCCTAAGACAGAGAAAGATATTTTTGTTGATTTTATAGTTTTATGAATAAGAGATAAAACTTACTGAAATTAAACAATCTAATATACTAATTCTACACATATATCTAACTAAACTTATATCTAAACTAAATTACTATACTAAACAAACAAGTGACAAACTGACCTGGAAACGCTTCAATTTTTCCATGTGTATGATGACTTCGAAGCTGGTCGGAGGAAGGAAACTCGCACCGGTTGATCCAAAATCTTCTCGTAAACGATAGGCTATAATTCTCTTTGAGTTTATTTACAGGACAAACAAGACATAAAAAATCATAACAATTATATAATTTATAAATCTCTGCAATAAGGGAAACCTGTTATGCAAAAACTTATACTTAATAATCCAATTAATGAAGAAGAGAAATCTGTCATTCACAAACTAAACCAAGTAATTGCTATGTTTTTTATACACTAGAAGAAATCAGATATGGATTATATTGATTAAATTATATCATTTGCACAAGATTAAGATAGCTAAAGTAATCATTAACCAACTGCAAATTGATACACAAGAACATGAAACAAAATATTGATATAATGAGAAGCTAAAGCTGTAACAGAACATCAAATTCTGCCTCAGTCTGTATTAAAATTCCATATCCTTGTTCTCCCATGAATGAGGATGATGTTATTACAAAAATAATAAGTATATATAAGTCTTTCCACAGGGTAAAACCTCCCTGTGGCAGTTAAAACTGTTTTACAAGAATCTGGGAAGATCTCCCAATATCAACTAAACTAAGAAATTAAAATGCAAGAAAATATATCAAATATCCTCTAACTGCTTCATCAAACTCAATGCAATTTCGAATTCACCTGAAATGGACCAAAAATAACAAATTAGAGAGATATTTTTATTAATAAAACAATAAAAATTTAATTCTACAGACTTAGCTACATAATCATCTGATTATGTAGCTACTCTAAAATAATATACAGAATCAGAATTGAAATCAAATCAAATCTTTTAAAAGAATTAAATCCAATTATCTTCCAATGATTACTTGAAAACGAATCAAAATGATTTTATCATTCAACATTAAACATGATCAAAATGATTCAATTGAAAATAGAGATAGGAATACTCTGTTCTTCTGTTACCACAAAATTGGGTAAATGAGTCATAATCGAACAGCAATAAGATTGTTTCATATCCAATTGAAAAACATATCATATGTGATTGTTAAACAATAGATACAATTCGATCCAACAAAATCACTTTCCATTCGTTATAGCTGTTTTCAAAAGATTCATGTCGTTTAATCGAATACGAAGATAGAAATATTGTTTCGATTATGGGTAAATGAAATCATATGTAACAACATTGATCAAACATAATTTGTCATAGATTTCGATCTTTGATCCTTGCTCAGCCAACAAACATGATCGATTAATTGTGACCACAATCATAATAGAATTGACAGAAGTGATAATAGCAAAACTGGGTAAATAATCTTGATTGGTATTGAACAAAATCATTAATTTCAAACAGATCATGACTGAGTTTAATATAGAAACAAATCATGAATCCAGATATAGCCAATCTCATTCTACAAATCAAATTCAAATAGAATATCCATTTCTATTACGAATCCAATTGATAACATGGTCGAGCTAACAGTACTTCAATTAATGCGAATTAACCGGCTGGGGTTCAGCATAATCATTTAAGCAATAAAATCCATTCCATGATTTGGGCGTGGTTGTACAGAGTCACATTGGAAACAATCCAAGTTGAATTCCTGTTCTTTGAGAGTCATATGGCACAACAAACTGTAACAATTAACCTTATCAAAATCGTTTCCAATCATAGCGTATGCGTTATAACGAAATCGAAACGAAATGTGATCGTTTTCTAACTTGAGTATAAGAACATTTCCTGTCTTGAAAAGCTACAAACAAATTCGATTGACAGTAGAGCATCCATTTTAACTCAATCAAACAAATCAAATCCACACCAAGATCAATCAAATCGATGAAAAGCTGATAGAAGCTAAACTGGGAATGATTGAAAAAACAAAATTCCATCTAGTCAAAGCAAAGCTATATATAGAATGCATGCAATGTAACATAGATATTCAAATGAAATGAACAGAGCTGTCTAAAACCGAAATCAAATTGTTATATAAACCTAGATTATTTACAAAAATGATTGATATTAAACATACCTGTGTGACGACGAGGCTATTCAATTACGCCAGCTTGGAATTTACAATAGCCGTGGCTGATTCCACATTTTTAAACAAGATGGAGCCGGTCGTCTTTTGTTTCTTATCTGTCGCTTGTAGCTTGGCCTTTTGACTGGTTAGGGTTGCAATATGGTCCTCCAAAGATTGAATCTTTGACTGGAGAATCGGAACATCATTATAGTATTGCTCTAACCATGCATTGCATTGATCACAGGGTGACACTGTAGGTTTAGACAGAGCAGGGGAGGATTTGGGCATATGACCGAGGGTTTCACAAGGCAACTTAATGCCTGGGTAGTTAGGGTCATCCTGTAGGCAGGGGGGTAGGTTTGACACAAAGTCATACAAAGGTTCGGGACACAGACCTTGCGAATAGGGGTATTCGTTAGCCAAGAAACACTCTACTTTTGAATCGGAGTCCTCACTCAATATGATAGGGTTTGGATCAACAAGAGGTTTTGGATTATTTCTTGCCATTCGTGAAATCAAACGTGCATTCTTCTTCTCTTTAGCATTTGCGGCGAGGTTTGCCTTGGGATTTTTGCTCATAGGATTTACAGTCTCAACACTCTTAGTCATAGTGTGGGGTAAGTCGATAGGAGGGTCAGCCGAGTGTTTACTTAATAGGATATGGTAGGGCACTGGGGGTATAACCTTGACCTCACTCACCACAGGTTTGTCAACCTGGGGAGGGTTCGGATCCTCGAAACCATTCCGAGCAATGAAATTGCTCCAACAATCCTCGTGCAGAGTCAAATGACAGACAACAATAAGCTTAACCATCCCATAATGAAAAAGACTACTGTCATCCTGATTTCTTTTGTACTTATTTGACATTTTAAATAGGCTTCTATGCAAATAATAGGGCATATTGAGCCGATATCCCATAAAAACCATAAGAAAATGCAGGTGGTGTAGGAACACAAACCCGTATCGACCCTCACAGGTGATAAACTGTTTGATTATCATCAATAAATTGTGCCAACGTTGTTTAAGCATGGTTACTGGCATACCTCTATCACAGGAGGTGATTTTGCATGACTGGAAGAGCAGTGTCCATGGGACTTCCTCGACTTTTCAATTCTTGGACCATCGTTGTCCAGTGATAGGTAAACCCGTAGCAAGACTGATAAACTGTTCGTCAATTTCCAATTGTATATCGCCGACCTTGGCTCGACAGCCATCGAAGGTCATGGAAAATTGTCGAGCCACACAAAGGTTAAAACCCTCGAAATGTTCCACGAAGGTATGCCATTCACTGTCTACCAAATCTTGGCGGGCACTATCAAACATCAACAGGGCCTGTTTGCCATTGGGTTCAACTCGCATGACTGGTGCCATGGAGTTGAATGCATGGTAAGGAAGGGTTCGAACACACAGTAACAGAGCTATCCGAACCAACAACAATGAATCGAGCCAAAAGGGGTCAGCATTAACGCAAGCATGTGAATGTGGTGGAGTCATTCACTGCCATGCACGATAGTTAAGTCAAAGTACAACCATCGATTTACACATATGTTCAAACAATCATAACATAGCTCAAAAACCATATCGTTTGGCCAACCAAAGAATCAAATGGTGAGTGTTATGCCAACGCACCAAATCAACTATAGTTTTAAAACCATCGAAATACAACGTGAAACCAACACCAAATGTTAGCCATGCGCCATTTTATAAACGTTTAACCAATGTGACGATTGATATTCATATAGTTGACAAGACAAAGTTATAAAAAGATTAACATAAGGATCATATCATATATAAAAAACAAATATAAATCATAACGCCTATGCAATTCATAGAATCAATGATTAGGCAAGTATACAACCATATGCTCAATGCCTCACAAACTTAATAAAATCAAGTTATGCAATCAATATAAAAATGTCCAATGAGCATAGTTTGAAAGTCCTCTCAGCCACATAACGATAAACACAAGGTAAGTGTAATAGAAAACATTGATAAAAAGATCATGATAGTTCAGATAGTGATCGAAATGTGACCTCGAAAGGAGAATTTTTCATGCTTACAGTCGTGAAAACTTAATGAAGACAAATTTACAAATGTCGCAAAAATGAAAGTGTAGTCTATTCAGAAAATGCGACGAAAAACTTGATGTTTGCAAGACTTAGGTGTAGACAGCTTATAGGATCATAAAAAATTGATTTGGCTGCCAACACCAGAGTAGAATGATATTCATGTATAACAGCCTTACAGATATCTCAGACATTGCTTCACTGCCAACGAGCCTGTTCAGTACCCCGGTGAAGTTATTTGGCCCCTTTTACTGAATTTCCTTTCACCACTTCGGAAAATATTTATGAATTTAAATGCTAAGACGAGGGAAATCATTTCTGAATTTCCTTTCATCGTCTTCCTGGACTAGGTGGGGGAAATCATTTCTGAATTTCCTTTCACCACCTGTCTTATAATTTATTTTTTGAGCGCGAAGATGGGGGCAATTAGTTTGTATCAGGGATGATATCTGTGTAATATTTTGCATCAGAGGTCTGTCAACTTACTTGGATTACTCGGTACCAATATTCCCTTGACCCTCACAACACCTTCGTTCTTAGGGAGACAGGGAAAATAATTTTTTAAGGGGCATCATGTTTGAGCAAGCTTTGATTCTTCTGATGCTGTTGAAAAACCTAGGAAAGTTAGGATCGCTCTAAACGTTCCTTCACTTAGCAGGGGATTAAGTAGTTGTGGAGACCCTCTTTCTTTCCACAATCTGTTTTGAGACTCAAGAGGCTAAAACTAAAACTTTTATTCCTTCGTAATGAAATGAAAAGATGGCAGCTTGTCAAAAATTAGACCCGAAAACAAGCAGGATACAAGGCAACGATTCATTGATTGACAATACAGAAGGTCAAAATAGTTCGAGGCTGGCTCTTGTAGATATCTTTGGGGACAGTTATTTTCGACTGACTGCTTTTAGATTTAGTGTATCATTCAAATTATTTTAAATCAAAGGGTATCAAGCCAAGAAATAATCCTGTTATCTAATAATTTAGCCGATATTGTATTTCGAATGACATTATGTTGGTTTACTTTGACAGTCTTTCATAACATGTGTATTGAGAAAGTCCACCTTTACCTTTTCTTTTCAATTTCATTGTGCACTATGAAACTGCTTTTAGGTATCACCTGTTTCATTCCGATTTATTTCCGACACTGCCTTGCGAATTACTCTTCCTGCTGGCTTCGCAAACAACTAGAATCCTGTAAAAAACAAATACGAACTTTATTCAAAACCTATTGAAAAATTATGAACAAAAGCAAACAGAAAACTAAAGGGTAATGCTTAAAATAAAAATACATGTATGTACACAATTTTTATTTTTATTTTTTTTTAGCAACTGTTATGTCATGTAATGTTTCAGATATCGCCCGTTAACAAGGGCACTGAGGAATTCTCTGTCAATGTTTTCCAATAGGAAAGAATTTTTCCCTTCCGGAGTTGAGACCCTGAATGGTCCATACCAGAGGTGGTCAAATTTTCCATGCTTCGCGGCTTCCTCTTTCCTTGCATCCCATATTAGTACTAAGTCACCTGGAAGGAATTCTTGGTCCTTTTCCTTGAGATCGAACAATGCTTTCATCTCATCCTGGTACTTCTGCATTTTTTCATCGACTTCAACTCTATGCTGTTGAACCTCGATCAACTGGTTAATTCTCCTGGTTACATGATTGGGTTCTTCATTTTGATCCTGCCATAACTTCATCACTGGAAGCGCTAGGTTTATAGGTAGGACCACCTTTGTCCCATAGACCATTTGAAATGGAGAAATGCCGATAGACCTTTTAGTGCTGATGCGGTTTTCCCATAATGTGTATTTCAAGTGCACATGCCAAGAAATTTTATTTTCATCCAGAACTTTCTTGATTATGTTCACCAGGCTCTTGTTAGATGATTCGGCCAATCCATTTCCCTGGGGGTAATATGCAGTGGAATGACCGAGAATGATATTATACTTCTGACATAAGCTGATCATAGCCATAGATTTGAATGCCTAGGAATTATCGGTGACTATCTTTCGGGGACACCCGAATCTTGACAAGATATTGTCTTCCAAGAAATCGATCACCATCGAGTCTGTTGCCCTTTTGGTTGGAATGGCTTCCACCCACTTAGTAAAATAATTTGTAGCTGTTAAGATCCACTTATTATGAGTACTGGAATGAGGATTAATTTCCCCTATGAAGTTTAGACCCCATTGTTGAAATGGAGCTTCAGCTTTGACTGGAACGAGTGGCAATGCGGGGAGTTTTTGTTTACCAGCGAATATTTGACACAGGTTGCATGCACACACTTTGGCATTGACGTCTGAAAATAGTTTCGGCCAATAGTATCTGGCTCTCAAGATCTTGTAGGTTGTGGCTCTCCATGCATGGTTTCCTCCATAGACTCCTTCATGAAATTCCTCCATAACTCGTGGAGTTTCCAACTCAACCAAATAGACTAGCAGGAACCCGAGTGGATCCTTCCAGTATAGTTGATTTTCAGCGATGCAATATTTTACAGCATGGAGTTTTAAAGTTCTGCATTTGGTTGGTGATAGTCCATTTGGGCATTTCAGGTTTAACAAGTAGAACACTATGTCTTTATACCAGTTTGACGATATGAACTTTTCCTCGACCTTACTTGGCTCTGTCTGGTCATCCGGCTCATGCAGGTGTGTGTCTCTATCTTCTTCTTGGAGGCAATTAATATCAAGAGCTCTAAGATTCGACTCAGCCAAGAGTTTGGCCAGACCCTGCCCCTTTATCAATTTAGTCGGCTTGACTTCCAAATCGAATTCTTTTATTTTAGCGAGCCATCGCCCTCTTTTTCCATCACTGTCCAGCTGTACCAATATGTCTTTTACATAACTAGTAGGCACATACGCGATTATTTTTGAATGTAGCACATAGGTTCTAAATGCTTTCAAAGCTTTACCATTGTGTATGCTTGTTTTTCCATTATGTCATATTTCAGTTCTGCATCTCTGAGACTTTTGCTAAAAAATGCTATCGACTGTTCGAACCCCTCTTCATTTTTCTGCAAGAGTACCGTCGCGATGGTATGTTCAGAAGCAAAAGAGAAGATGAGAAAATCCTTCAGATAATCCGGACTTGCTAACACAGGTGCCTCGCTTATAACTTTTTTAATGTGCGCGAAATATGCCTTGGCCTCGGTGGTCCAATTTACCCCGTTGTCCTTCTTCAACATTCCTGTAATCAGTTTGACAATCTCAGCGAAATTAGGAATGAACCTTCGTAGAAAATTTATCTTTCCTAAGAATGATTGAATTTCTTTTATATTTCTAGGGATAGTGATAGTATCGATCGCTTCAATCCTCTTAGGATCAATCCTGATTCCTTCCTTAGATACGACATGGCCCAGAAGCTTACCTTCCCGCATAGCGAAATGTGATTTCTTTGGGTTAAGGGATAGACCAAACCTGCGACACTTTTCGAACGTTTGTCCTAGATGCATCAAATGTTCTTCGTCAGTTTTAGAAAAAACCGTCAGATCATCAAGGTAAATAACTACGAACTTGTCCCTTTCTCCTATGAAAGTGATGTCCATAGCTCGTTGGAAAGTGGCCCCTGCATTCATAAAACCAAAAGGCATTTTATCATACATGAAAGTGCCCCAGGGTGTGGTGAAAGCAGTTTTTTCCCTGTCTTGTTCGTTCATAGTGATCTGATTATAACCGGAGAAACCATCTATCATAGACATTTGATTAGCTCCAACAACCCTTTCTAAAACATGGTCCATCTTGGGCAGCGGGTAGTTATCTTTGAGAGACGACTTGTTTAAGTTTCGGAAATCCACACACAGTCTGATTTCCCCGTTCTTTTTCCTGACTGGGACTAGGTTAGCTACCCAGTCCGAGTATCTTAGAGGTACAATAATTTTTGCGTCCAAGAGTTTTTTAACTTCCTTTTCTATCATGGGTAACAAAATGGGGTTAATTTGCCTAAGATTTTTCCTAAACGGTTTGACCCCAGTCTTCAAAGGTATCTTGTGATCAATAATGGAAGTGTCATACATTTTCAATTCATCATAGGACCAGGTGAAAACATCTTTATATTGTCTGAGTAAGTCTTTGTACTTAACTTTCTCTTTGGGAGGGAGGAACTTTGATATTTTTACCATTCGGTGTTCTTTTCCGGTTCCTATATCGCAGTCCTCCACTTCTTCTGGTTGGGGCTACAAAGTGGAGTTCACAGGTACATCGTTCTGATCAAAAAGTCTTTCCAAAGGAATCAATCCTTTGGGAATCTGATTGCTTTTAAGGACCAGCATACGATGATCCACAATTTTTTCTCGGAAGACTTCAGGTTCCTCTCCTTCTTGCATGATCCACCTGGAGTCATTCTGATTTTCTTGGTCAGCGTGAGTATCTGAGAATTCACCTACTACTGTAAGGAATTTCTCGATTTGTTCGTCATCTTCAAATACTTTCCAGTGTCGAATATTGTCTGGTATGGAGGGTTTGTATCTGATTTCAATGTGGTACTTCAGTTTGAAGGTCGTGGGAGGAGAGAAGGTTGAATATGCCTTTGCCAATGCATCAACATGTAGATTCTCTGCTCGAGGGATACAATGGATATTCATAGATGAGAAAAAAAATTCCATGAGATCCCAAGAACAATTTCTATACGCTCTTAGTCTGGGATTCTTGGCCAGGTACTGTCGGTTTACTTGTTTTACTATTAATTCCACATCACCATATACCTCCAAGTTTTTTATATTGAGCCTTTTGGAAGCCTCTAATCCTAATATCAATGCTTCATACTCGCATACGTTATTAGTGTAATCTATGTCCCACTGCAAACTATAGGAGAAAGGAACAATGAAATTACCTTCAGGTGCCACCAAAAGTACTCCAGCACCTGCCCCTTCAGAAGATGAAGCACCGTCAAAATACATTTTCCAAACACCAGTATTACACAGCTCTTCTGTCATGGGGTTTGACTCTTCTTGCTTTGTATCGATTTCCTCCAGGCAACCATCCAGACCATCATCAAAAGACAAGATGCAATTTCCCAGATCTTGGTCTACAATGTAAATAGGGAAGTTGTGCAGGTTTTGAGGGTCACTGACCGTATATGCTAATCTTGTTTCTCTGTATAAACGAGTGAACTAACCACCGAACACAAGGATTGTGGCATAAGTCATGTCTAACTGAAGAGAACCCCCCAACTTGGCTCCCCATGACCTAGATAACAACATGCCATACTTAGGGGGAATATCGGCAATAACCACATCCATCAGGATACTCTTAACTGGGACCTGCGCTAGGGTAACTACCAGATCCTTTATCATACCCATGCATTTAACTTTCCTCGAATCAAAAGAGTACATATTTCCATAAGGTATTGGGATCTGGAGACCCAGCTTCTCCATTATAATTTTGGGCATAACATTATGGGAAGCTCTGGAGTCTAACATGCAATTATGCAGCAACTAGTCGTATATGTTCAGGGTGATATAAAAGGGAGCGATGTTGTCTTTGGACCCTTCGAAATGGGGACCGAAAGTGATATTAGGTCTATCATCTTCCAAGTTTATGACATCGGACTGGATTTATATCTTAGAGACACCTATCATTTTGGTAATTTGTTTGCGATAAACGGGGTTTTTCGCTAACTCCACCAAAGGGATTGGTATCTTAATTTTGTTTAACTCATTTTCAAAACTAAAAGCTCCGCTCACCTTGTCTGATTCTCCAGTTGAGACTTCTGAATTCTTCTTTTCTGACTTATTTGTCTGGATAGATTTATCATTCATGGTCCTAGTTGAAGATGTAGCTTTATTTACGGGTTCGGTTGGCTGTGTTTGAGTTCCAACGTTTTCCACCTCAGACTCTTGAGTGCTTACTTTCCTAGTTTTGTTGTTGGGTAATGGGGTCTCGTTCGAAGGAGGCTCGTAAGCTTGGCCTCTTTGAAGGATTTTCTTGGGTTGAGTCATGGAGGTGGGCTTATTCTTAGATCTTAGATTGTACTTTGGTTGAAAATCAGCCATCATTATCTCAGTTTCTGATTTAGATTCACAGATCTCGGTGTGATCACCCTCCTCACTCTCATTTGACGGCTTCGGCGTATTGAGAGACTTTTTGTAGTCTTTGCGGGTCAGATATGGTTGACTACAGTCATCACCAAAGTTTTTGACATCATTATCTGAATCCTTGAAGTCTTGAAAATCGTTGGCTCCTATAAAATTTTCATTCTTCAAGGGAGCTTGTATTTTTTGATCCTCCTTTTTTATTTGTCTTTGTTGGTTAGGAGGGTTTTGATTTTTCCTAAAATATTTTTTGGGGTAAGAGTTAGCCTTGGCCTGTTCAAGTTCCATCCGGGTTATTTTATTTGACAACTCTTTAATCACTCTAGACATATCGTCCACCCTATCGTCTGAGGATCTATTGGACCCTGAAGGGCTAGCTTGTTCTCTAAAGCACTTGGTCTATCGGTTTCCAGTCTCTACTCTAGCCTTAAGTTTACCCAAAGCCATCATATTAGATTCTATCTCTACCGCATCGTCCTACATATGGTTTAAGGTGGCTCCCCTTTTCTCTCGCAAAAGTAGTGCGAAATCCGTATCGAAAGCTCCGATGAAGGTCACTTTGGCCGTGGGTTGAGATGGTTTGACTTCAGCTGGGATTTTATTGTACAGTTTGTTGAATCTCAGAATGAATTCCATGATTGTTTCTGAGTTTTTTTTATTCAAAGACCCAAATTCGGTTAGATAATAGAGATGGTATTTTCGCTCGCCCCATTTTATGAGGAAAGCATCTTCCAAAGCATCATAAGACGGGATAGAAGTTGCGGGTAGGCTCCGAAACCAAGTTCGGACCTGACCTTCAAAAGTTTGGACAAGGAGTCTCGAAAATACATCCTCGTGCTCGATACCGAAGATATCTGCGAATTGGTCGAAGAAATTAATATGTTCAGCAGCGGTCAGATCTCCCTCCCCGGTGAATTTTGGTAAATTCTATATGTAGTTTTCTGGAAGATCGTGTAGGGGGATGGGCAATACTAAAGGAGCATATCGGGCTGCGACTTTTGAAAAAAATCTAGGAGGGGGGGCACGCCCTTGACCTCCACCTCCTCCTAGAGGGACACCTCCACCTCCTCCTAGAGGGACTCCTCCCCCTCCTCCCCCTCCTCCTCCTATAAACCCTCCGCCTCCTCCTATAAACCCTGCACCTCCTCCTTCGACAGTTGCCATCATTGTTTGTGGGGAGTTGTACAGGGGGTTTTGGAAAATGAAAAGGGAATCTTTATTTTCTTCGTGAAGAGGAGAGTCTGGTGAGGAAGGATAAGGAACGCGAGGACTAAGCGAAGTTGAGGGTTCGGAAGGACTCTCAGCCTTCGGTGATGGGATTTCAAGTTGGTAAACAACAGCGGTAGGCTTAAAAGAGACTCTCGCCTTTAGAATTTTTATGGGATCGATAACGGGCGTAATCTTCTCACCATCCGGGTTTTGTCTGGTATTCCTTCGAACGAATGCCAGTTTATTTCTTCGTGGAGTCTCCAAGTGAAAGATAAAAATCCTTAAAAGGTGCGTACTCTTTGTTCACCATCAAAGGGTAACACTTTCAACAAAAAACAAATGTCATTTTCCCAGGGAAAAAGATTTCGTAACTTCGTTCCCCAGCAACGGCGCCAGTAAGATGTTGTTCCTGAGTCTGTACTTAAGGCTCAAAAGTACAGTGTCAAGGCATCCGAAAGTGGTTAGGATATGGAGTAGGGAGGGTATCAACCTTCGGAGAAAGAAACTAAGGGAGATTTCTTCGTTGGGGTTGTCTGGCTTCGAACTGTTCCTGAATAGTTATGTCTCGTTCAATGGTTGCCCATGATTGTTCAAGTTCGTCCCGATTAGTTGTTGTTTTAAGGATAGTGTTGAAGAGGTTTAAGGCGATGTGTGTTTGGTTCAATAACCCAAGTTCGACTTTAGGTTGAGTTGGTATGGGAACTGTCATGGGGGAACAACACAGATAAGAGAACTTTTAAGAAAGGTTGAGTGTTGTCTCAACTTGGTCTTATAAAAGATAATTTACGGTTGCAGAACTAAATTATGGATGCAAATCTAAGGCTCATTCCCATAACTGTATTATATTTGAATAAAAGGTGCGAGATGGGAGAAAAACATTGAGCCTCTTACAGTGTAAGGTTCCTACCAGGGGGAAATCTCACGGAGTAAACGGGAGAAGAAAATATGTAAGAAAATAACCGATGTAACAAAAAATACATGTAGAATTCCGAAACTGCAAATTGGTCTTACACAGCTGATAGTTGGTGCAGAGGAAAGGAAATAAACAATTACAGAAAACCCAAATTTATTCGTTATAGTAGTGGTCGTACTAAAGTATAACGAAGCACATCAATCATGAATATGAATTGAAATTGAAAATGAGGAACAAGAAAGCAAACTTGTAATACAGTAGCGACGGAATTGAGAATCTCGGATTCGCTTGTATTAAGTCTCAATGTAAAAACTCTCTTACAAAATATCAAAAAGGGTCCAACCCTGTTTATTTCTCTCTGGGGTATATTTATAGAATTTTTACAAAGCAGGTAGAATATCAATAGTCGCAAAATTTCAGTTATGACAGAGGAGAGAGAAATCGCTCCATTTCCCCTACTCTGTCTTCACTTAGTGCCAAGTGAGCGTCTTCGCGCAGACTCGGTGCAGGAGATACATCTTTCCACAAGCTGAGATAGGAGTCATGAAGGCTCTGCTTGACAGCTGACCTCGACGAAGTAACATTCTCAGGCTAACTGTTGTAGCTTGTCTTCCATTTTTTCACCGATGATGTCGAGGGCACTTAGTTGTGTGCTGGGTTTGATCATGTGCTTATCAACTTGGGCCATGTCCACCATATCTATCTGAGAGATATCGGTCAAATATCTCTCATCCTTCTCTTTCAGATCAAGTGAGATCTTTTCCACATTCATTTGCATCAATGCTTCTGCATCGCCTCCACTGTCCATACCCAACAGCTCGCTGTCTATGGAATTAAAAGCTTCTTCTAAAGAATGGGTTACCTTTTGAGCTTGCTCCTTGCCTAGGGCAATGTTGTGCTCCCAATCCTTCAACAGAATATTACCTCTGGTTTGTTCTGGGATGGCGAGCCCGGGAGAACCTGCCGAAACTCTATTATTCGTGGCTATCACCGCCTCCTGGAAGGCGACCCGATCTGCTTCTGCATCCGTTTCTCTGGCAGTCAGGTTCTCGAAAACCTGATTTACCAACAGACAATTTTCCCGGATCTCTCCTATCCTGGTGAGCAAACTCTACTGAGCCGAAGAGATTCTGCTCCTAATTCCCATGGCCTGGGATTTGAACATCTCCATGTCGATAATTCTGCTTTTGGCGATCACCGCCCGAGCCTGCAGCTCTTCAATCATAGTCTTCTGTAAGCCCGCCTGTATCTGACTGTCTCAGACCACTAGATGTGCTTGCTCCAGCTTGGTTTTGAGTACCTCTATTTCATTTCTATCAGCCAATCGGGCCTGATCTATCTCCACACTCACTTGGCCTCTATCATTTTTCGTGGCCGAGGCCAATCTGACCTCGAGAGTCATGGTTAGGCAATTTTTTCTTTTGAGTTGGTTCTTCAAAAGCTCGACCGAGAATTGATTAGCCGATGCATACACTCCCAATGTCCCTGCGATCTCCGTGGCGAATTGCTCATTCTTTTTATTTTTTCCGTCGGTCATAACTTTGAACTTCTTAGAATTCGACTCTCCCTCTTGGTAGAATTCCCTTTTTACCACCACTTTTCTCTTTTTATCAAAGAAGAATTCGTTCGGAGGAAGTTCTTTTTCTCTTATGGGCCTCAACTCCTCATTGAATATCCATCCTTCTTCGATATTCCCTTGTGTTGACTGCAAGGAGGTGACAGAAGTGATGGGTTCCCCTATTTGTTTTGCTGATCTTCCTGGAGTATTGACAGGACTCTGCCTTTTTGGTGGTTTTGGAATCTTTATCTTGGTCTTCGGGTTTTGTTTCTTTGGTGGGTCCAGAGTCTTTACCTCTGCTTTGGGATTCTTCATTTGTCCCTCGTTATCCTAGTGTTTTCCAAGGTCAGGAGTTGCATCCTTAGACCCTTCAGCGTCTTTCGGTTCCATCTCGGAAACACCCAGACTCCCTCCTCGCAACACAACGGGAAGACAACTTTGTCTATGTTCCTGGAATTTCAATACAGAGGCTATGTCTTCGGGTGCTAAGGATCAGATACGGGCTAAAAATTCCTCATGAGACCTCACCCCTTGGAAAATGTCATCCGGGGGTAAAATCTCATGCTCAAATCTCTTGAGCCCACAATTAGCTAAATGGTTGCTCATAACCTTCTGTGGATCATGTTTCTTATACTCGATGGAGACCAAATTCAGGTCTTCCAGGGCTACGGCCTCGGCTTTGGCATGCCCGAAATCCAATAAAGAATAAGAATTCATCCGGATGGGAAAATACAGCCACACCTTCTTTGAGTACCCTTTGAGTTCTTTACTCACCCTGCCAATTACTGTCTGTCGAGCGACCTCGCGACAAGCCATCTTGTCGGGAATGAACAATGGAAGCGCAAGCGGGGGAACAGCAGCCCCGAACACTCTGAAGTACGAGAAATTTGACTCTACATACCAGTCCGCTATGCCACTCAGATTTGCTGCAATGCTGTCCGAGACACGAGGTGGTGGGTGACCAAAAATGGCGATATGCAGGGGCACCATCACCCAGTTAAAAATTTCATATGCGAAATTTTTCGCTTTATTTTCCCATAGCTTTTCGTGATATACATGTATGGGTCTGTCTTCAGCCAGAGTCCAAACCCAGCTCATCAATGGAAATGGTGTCATGGAACATATCGCGTCCATAATATATGCGGACATGAAGAATGAGGATGGTCTCCCACTTTCCTTCTACTCCCGATACTTTGTGACCCGGTTGGCCAAACTATCAGAGAGTATCTTTGCCCAATTAAAAGAGAAACCTTCTGCGACCCGAAACATAAGAGGCACCCACGAAATGAAAAAATGTCATGTGTCCTCTCTCGCAAATAGTCGGCATGTCATCATGGCCACATATTTATACTGTGGCTCCAATGAAGTGATTGAATAAATGCCCTGGTCATTTACTCTGAATTTCGCGGTGCGCGAAACCCAATCCTATATCAGACAGGGCATGGTTTTGTCATACTAGATGCACTCCGTCTCCTTGAATTCCTCTAGGAACTCAGCGCCATATGTATATTCAGACGTCGCGGGTAGCTTATACATAGTTTGTAGATGCTCGGGCCTAAAAGTCCCTACAGTGACTCGCTGCCCGTTCATGATAGTCCTGGTGGGTATGTCCACGTGATCCAACGCCCATCGGATCATGTCATAATATGGGAGCAACCGTGGTCTGGCTGCTACCCTGTGCATTCTAGATTGGACAACTATATTGTATTTGGTTTTTAGGTCATCCTTTTCATTGTCGTCTGAGTCGTCTGAATAATCCACCAATTCCGATTGCAAAATGCCTGAAACAAATGACCAGTCGGGGACCGAGTCGACACTTCGGGGCTAAGTGTCAGAGACATTGTCTGAGCCTTGTCCTGCGACCTCGACATTCGCCTTTGCTGCTTTCCACGGAGCCATAGCCGAAGCTTTCATTTTCTCTCTTATGCGATAGAACTGCGTATACACGCAGAAATTAGTTTACTTGGAATTGATGAGCTCTGCGTGCTTATGAAAATGCGTTCGTTATAATGAAAAGAAACTCTTATATATATTTGAAAACTTGGTACTTTTCAAAATAAGCCTGTCAAATCGTAATTAGAAACAAATTTATTGCGTAAAATTCGATCTTACATGCATAGATTTACCCTATTTCTCCATAAATGTCATAAATTTCTGGTGGTTTGACAGTCAGTCGAAGTATGGGGAGAAATGGCTACCTCAGGAAATGTGCAAGCCTCGAGGCACGGGATATATCTTGCTTTATCTTGATCAATCAAATATTACCAACGTTAATCTACTTCTCGTTGTTCATTACATCATGGATTTCCTTTTAACACTTTGAGTCTCCAACTCGTGAGATCGCGAGGACTGACTTTGTCTTAATTAACGGTAATCACGATTTGGGGCATAATTAATTTTATAATCATTTTATTCTCCATATCGCAACTCGGAACATCGAAGACAAGTTTCTAGGAGATTAGTATGCCGAGTCATGAAACCCCGAGATGGAGATAATTAAGACTCAATTAAGGGGAAGAAAATCTTGGATTAGGCGATTAATTAATCATGTTATAATTACATCGTGCCTTCGTGAGTCGAGGATTAGATGTTGTGACTTTTGAAAAAGTTAGTGCTGAGTGGTGAAATGTTGATAACGACATTTACCATAGTTAGCTTTTTGCCTTTGATCCTTGACATGGGTTAACCGGATAGGACTTCGCGTTCTTGGCTCTCGGGGCAGTAAAAATAAAAATTCGTACTTGGCGAACGTCGAGGCGCGAAACCCCGACGACGTCTAATCATGAGTTAAAAGATTCTACCCTGGTTACTGTCTTGAGTGAAAATTTAAAACGACTTCGCCGTTTCGTGACTCAGGACGTGTGAATTCATGGGTTATAGCATCCGACCTGCGAGATCCCGAAGTAAAACAAAAAGGAGCGAACATTCTTACGAAGGTGGACTTGTTTTGAGAGTAGAAAAACATCACTGCTCACATGACCAGGTTTCAGAGGTCTCATCATCTCGGAAGGAAAAATAAAATCAACTTTAGATTTCAAGTATCAAATTGAAAATTGTGACAGGCCAAAAAAAAAGGTGGCTCCAATAGGTGGTGTTAGCACACATTATTGATCAAGGGGTGTTTTCCCTAGTGTTGGCCCTTGATGAAGTTTTGAAGAATACTTGGTCATATTTGACCATTTTTAGGACAGTGACAACTTGCCAAAGATGGAGCGCAACGCAAAGAGGAAATTAGGGAAGCAAGACCTATTTTTGGGTCCCTTTTAGGGTTTTGGGTTGATGTAAAAGGAAAGGGATGTCGACCCATGGGTTTACCCATGCTTAGGCCTATTTTGTAATCTATAAATAGATACTTAGGCAATGTAAGTAGAGGATAGTAGTACATCTATGTGATGAATAGCTAAAGGCTTAGTGCTAGTAGCTGGATCTGTGTGATTGGATGTATATTGCAAATGTTCTGTGCATGATTGTAAGGATATTGAAAATCTAAGTGCAAGTTGTTGTATTTTTTTGCTGAAGTGCAAGGAAGAAGGATCTAGCAAGATGCTCAGATCTTTTGTCCTGTGCAAAGTAAGGGTTACTAAAGTTTTGTGTTGTAACCGCTTGATCGAGATAATATAAATAAGAAGACTTTGTGGACATAGCCCCAGGGTGGGCATGAACCATAGTAACTTTGTGTATTATGCTATGTGATTCGACCTAATGTGTTTATCTCTTTCTTGGCTAAGTGCTTGTTGTGATTAAATAGATCTAGTTATGCTCTATGCTTATGATATATGAATGAATGTTAGATATGATATATAAGATGCTTAGTTCTTGATCTGTTGAATCTAATCTATATTTCTGTGGCTAAGTACTGAATCATCCTTAGTCTAAGTATTCACTGCGATGCTATGTGTTATCTGCGAAGTACCATAAGGGTTAAATATTGATGAATGATCTATGCTAAGTGCCCTGTAAAATATATAATCACAGATCGATGTCCTAGCTAAGGTTGCAGACATATAAGTCCTGCAACCACCCTTTCCTCTACCTCATGTGAAACTTCATCTGCTTTGCCGGTGCTGCCGAAAGGGTCAGTAGTTAGGGTTTTGTTGGTGTGCTCTTGAGTGTTGAACCCTTGGTCTGCCCCTGTGCCAACAAATGGTTCCATTGCTGAGACCTGGAACTATGATTGTTGGGAACTAAAGAAGAAAAGGCTTTGTGCAAAATAAGATCTGTGCGTAGATCTATTTCCCTAGTGCACAATATTCTACTTGACCTACTAAGATTTGTGCTGAGAAAGAAAGGTCAGATATGAAGGAAAAAGGTCATATCTGGAAGAAATAGGTTGATACCGAAGAAAAAAAGTGAGATCTGAACACTTTATGCTCTAAGAAAGGTAAAAGTAGAAATTTCCGTAGAAAAGAGGTAAGATCTGTAAGATCTAGCCTCTAGTAAAGGTAAGAATAGTTCAAGTTTTAGATCTGAAATCTTTGTGATCTATATAGGTAAGATAAGTGGAATTTTTTTGTTTCTAAATGAATTTAGGTACGCTTGATAGATTTTTTCCTAGCCTGAAAACTAGAGCATTGTTAGATAAAATAAATTTTGATATGAATAGGTATGATAGGAATAGTGAAAGATATGTTATACCTATGCATAGAAATAATTTTTGGACTAACCAATCGATGCAGGATCCTAGAAAGAATTTTTTGCAGGCTGACCATCATGATCCTAGCGCTTAGTACAAGAAGAGTTGTGGATAATGGATGAGAAATAGAGGATTAACTCTTTGTTACAATTGCAGAAGACAAGGACATCTTGCTAAGGAATGCCCTGGGAGAAACCCTAGTTGCCTATGTTGTAAAGCTATGGACCATGAAGTATTGGATTGACCTAGAATGATTGCTAGACTTGAAAAACTGAATATGGAACAAGCAAACTCTGAAGGAGATCAAGAGACTAAAATTATGGAAGAACCCTAGAAATAATTAGAGATCATGTTATTGAAAATAAAAGAAACCCTAGATGATCATAAGGATGTCAGTTTGTTAGAGATCTTCAAAGAAAAGGAGAAAATCGAAGTAAGAATAGGAGACATCAACATTGGCTGTGCTCTGGATGAGGGAAAACCAATGAACATTATGACATAAAGCACTTGGGAAACCCTAGGAAGGCCTGCTCTGGTCCCTTCACTAGGAACCATCAGATTAGTTAAAGGAAAAATCGTAACCTTATGTGGCAGAATTACCCAGATAGCTATGAGTACCCATGGAACTTCGATAGAGGAAGAGTTTGAAGTCATTAGATTTATTGAGGACCATGCCCCATTTTTAGCTTTGTTAGGAAAGATCTGGATTGAAAAAGACCAGATCCAAAGGAAAGAAGAAAAGGAATCCCTAGAACAGAAGAAGTAATAACTCATGGAATTTATGACTAGAAGGATTGCCTACTTGATGGAGGAACAAGAGAACATATCTCAATTGTTAAACACCAGGGACCTGGATTTTGAAGCTAGAAGAGCATTAGAGGAACCACATAAGATCGAAATACCTAATCCATATGATGAAGGAGTATCAACCTTGGATCTAAAGAAAGAACCTAAGTAGCGCGAAGTGACTATGTCGAGAGAAGATAAGACTCATAATGGAAAAAGGATGACCGAGACTAAGATCACTGGGAAAAAGGCTAGGAAGCTAAGTAAGAAGAGGTCCAAACTCGAAAAGTTATAGAATATTCAAGACGAAACTTCGCAGAAGGAAAAATCACAAGAATTGAGCTTCACCGAGATATCAGAACAATGACATCTGGCACTTTGCCATGGCGCGACAATATAGCCGTTGGACCGATATACCTATTCGACTTCCACCTCGAACGGGTCGAAAAGTAATTGTGGGTTCCCACTAGACCATTGGACAACACCAGAATGGATAGAACGGAGTTAATGAAGGCCCCATATCCATTGCAAGCAAACCGTTGCTAAGTTTCCCTACTTAGTATGTCACACCATGCATCGAGAATACTTTTTTCTAAGTGATAATTTGAGCCCAAAACTTGATATTACTTCACCCTGTGATCATTGCCTTGTTCCCATACTATTCATCATGGTCTCTGAATTCATTTTCACACCTGAGCTAGTGGACCCAAGATTGTATGTCAAACGAGCTCAATGTTGTTGAGAAAGTAGTTGAAGAAGTTTTGATTGACCTAATGGATGAGAGAGTCAGGTCATAGAGAAGGATGTATCTAGGTGTGCAAGCATCATCGATAGGATGAGTCCAAGCTTATCCCTCCATTTCTCGTGGAGAAGGACCTTCCAGAACCACGACCAAGACAAGAAAAAAGTGTTGTAGGAAAATCTCCATGTGGACAGGTAGATCGCCTCTGAGAGATTGACCCTAACTCTAGACAAAAAATTCTTAATGTGGACACTGACTTCCTTTCAAATCTATCTAAGCTAACACATGGGAAGGAAGGATGACAAAAGTACCTCTTTATCGACGTTTGTCCCTGCACGCTCCTAGTTGCGCTTCGATCCTTTGCTTCTCGCTGGATCCTGTGGATAGAACAAGATACGACCACTTCCTACTCTATTGATATTAGCTTGAAAACATATCTATCAGTTAATGATAAGTTCATGTAGCATTAGACACAAACTAGAAAGAAACAGGCCAAGCGTGTCATATTGATGAGAATAACGACAGCAGTACTTACAATCATAGATGCGAATGCGACAACTTCGTCAGGTCCTCTTCGTCTAACCCTTGCCTGAAAGATCCACAACCTGGACAACAACAGCTTCACTGATCACTCTCCTTTGGCTGACTGTGTATTTTCTCCAAGATCATAAGTTTCATACTAGCAGTTCTTCCCCCTTTCCACCATCATAGAGTCTGCTTATATAGGTTAAGAGGAGCTTAACCTCTTGAGTTATCTTTAGAACAAGTTGGGAACTTCCTCCTCATATCAGAGATCTCTTGATGAAACCAATAATTCAAACACAACTACCTCCTAATCTCGAAAGATCCTCCCCTTATTCTCCTCAATGGGCCAACTACTGTACCAAATTAGGCAACGCTCCCTTAGAAGGGGCATAAGAGCGCTGTAGCTCTCCCTGGTAAGCTATGGAGGGGCGCCAACGCTCTCAAGATGAGCAACACTCCTTCAGAGGGGGTAGGGGAGTGTTATAACACTCCATGAAGCATTGTAGGGGATCACCAGTGCTCCTAGAGCTAATATAGAGGAGCGCTCCCCCTCAGAACCTCTGTTTCAGAGCTCTCTTTAGGTGTCAAGAGTTATTTGACTTCAGTAAACCAGTCCTTCTCCTTCAAACCAAGCACATGAGATGTTTTAAGTGTCTCCTTAGTGTCATTGGCATGGCAGTATTCTCAAACATCATTTGCGACACTTGCGACACTTTGCGAAAGTTGTAAGGAAGATGCGACACTTACGACAATTGAGAGGAACATGCGACACTTATCCAGCTGAGTAATTTTGACGTGTAACAGATTTCCCCCCAAAGTATGAAGTTAGAAGATGTAAAATGATGACTGAAATACTTTGTAGACATCCAAGCAAGGGTATAGACTCGGAGAACCTGACAGAAGCTACACACAAGCATCCAACAAATATCATGACATATTTCAAAACCCAAGGCAGGCATACCTATGCTTGGGTGATCAAGACTTAGCAGGATATGGCCACCATAAAATACACTGCGGATCCATAATTTTATTGATAAAAAGGTATAGCCACCGAAGATACAATGTGGATCTATACTCTGATGACTCGGACTGATCGTAGACACGAAGAATACACAGTGGATCTACGAGATGACAAGACATAGCCACGACCAATACAAAGTGGATCTATGTGATAGTGTATGTGTTCTTGTCCAATAAAAACTCCTTCACAGCCCGAGCAAAGCATATACCAAAGTGATTACTCAACCCAAGGTCTTCTTACCGATCCCAATGTGGTATGATTCTAACCATGTGAATAGATGTCCTGATGTCGAACATGGCAGAAACCACTTGATTACCGGTCAATGGTGTGAACTATTAACAAGTGCGAGGGAGATCACCATTAATGTCAATGATTCCCAAGGTACCTTAGTACATTCTAGTGAATGTGAATAGATGAGCTGAAGTCAAACACCCATGGAATCATTCGATCAGAGGTCAATGATGTAAACGTATTGTCGAATGTGAGGAGGCCTGCCACTGAGGCATGCAGGTCCCAAAGTACTAACTGGTTTCTAAGTCCGATTCCCAGATAATGTGTTGAAGTCGACATGAATAGACTCGTCGAGGGAGGGCCTTGATGTATCACCCATCAACAACATGAAACGGATATAGAGATGTAATTGGCAGATCAAATGGACATGGACTGACATAAGTTTTGAGGCAAGATATTTGGGATGGATGACTCTCGAGGCGGATACTTCCCTTGAACACTGAGGCACAACATCAAAATGTGACATGGACCAAAACTATGCAGTGGGTATCGTGACTTGTGTCGGGTGACCCAAAGGAGCGAAAGGAACTCAGAGGATTGGCTCAGTGCAGAGGTTCAACGGATTATGATGCATACAGATGACAAAGTGCCGTGTTCAAGGGTGACTCTAAGAAGTGTTGGATGATGTTCTCAAGAGACTGCTTGGCTTGCTCCTTTCAATTTTTCCCCCATCTAGATAGATGAGTACCTCTTTTTGATTTAATGAGCTCGAGGAGGATAACACATGCTCGATATAACTCAACTTCGGTAGGTTCCTCTTCCTTTGTTTAACGAACCAGAAGAAGTAAGGGTTCGATCCCATATGGGTCTATCGATGTGTTCTTTAACGAGTCCAAAGATAGAAAACTCAAAGGTTTTTCTGGATTATAGAGTTTGGAAAAACACTTAAAAGAGAACTCTCTCAGTTCCTTTTTCGTACAGTAGTCCAACGAGACCGAAAAAGGGTTAAACTATCGCTCAAAAGACGCCCTTTCTAACCTTTTAACGAGTGTGAAAGGAAGCAAGGTCGCTCGACAATCTTTTCATATTTAGAGTTAAAGTAGACTCCAGGGGGGTTCCTTTTTCGTGTGTTCGTGTATCCGTACGGGTCCAAAAAAGAGATAAACGTTTACCTGGTTGCATTCTCATGTATTTAGGAGCACGAGAAAGAACAAAGACTAAGCTCAGTATGCCCCCAGCTTGAAAGCTGGTGGCTTAGCTCCAGAATGATCATCAAAGGCTGGAGACATGACCCCGAAGCTTCAATTCATTCACCGACTTTGAGGTTGTCACCAATTTCTGTGCTAGATGGAGCAAAAGGATACAGGTGGATGAAATGAAGGTTCAAAAATGAGACCTAATGAAAGACTTGACTCGACATCTACGAGATCTGATGAAAGACTCAACTTGAAGGGAGAGGTGATTGTTTCATTTTTTAACGAGCTTGACATAGGAAAAGAACTATGCTCAAGGTTCCGGGTTCGATCCCCAGATTGTTGTTTCATTTTTTAACGAGCTAGCTACAGAGAAGAAAACTATGCTCAAATCCTTTGTTTCATTTTTTAACGAGCTTGCCACAGAGAAGGGAAACTATGCTCGTGGTGTCCCCAGCATAAAAGCTAGTGGCCTCTGTTTCATTTTTTAACGAGCTTGCCACAGAGAAGAGAAACTATGCTCGTGACCTCTGCTTCATTTTTTAACGAGCTTGCCACAGAGAAGGGAAACTATGCTCGTTATGCCCCCAGCATGAAAGCTAGTGACCTTTGTTTCATTTTTTAATGAGCTTGACATAGAGAAGAGAAACTATGCTCGTGACTGCTTCTTGATCATGTCTACCAAGAGGATAACGCTCTGGAAGGATATCATGTCAAAGGACAAAACTCGGTCATGGATTCCAAGAGATCTTCACCAGATGGAAGAGAATCACTCTAGAAGGAACACATGTCGAGGGTCGTGACAGGGGTAAGGAGATCAGGCTCCAATAACCCTACCGAAGAAATCACCATGTCCACTACCAGATCCAAATCATCAGAAGTTGAGGTCATGGGAGACAACGTGACATAATTGACATGCGGCGGGGGCGATACTGTCTGTATATAAGAACTAGTTAGGGAGGTAACCCAGTCAGGGCCGATGAATGAAAGTTGATCAATAGTCACAATTCTTCCATCGTGAGGAAAAGATATCACATGGAAAAGGGTGGATATAATATCTTTCATGGGATAGACATAATCCCGCCCAAGGAGTAAAGAGAAATTGAAGGGGTCTCGGACTACCATGACATCGATAAAGATAGTTTTCCCTCCCAAAGTTACAGGAAACTGAGGAAGGATCCCTAAAGGTTGACTAGTTCTTCTGTTAAAAGCTAACAGATTCTGTGTAACCGGTGCAAGCTGCGGACAACCCAAAGCGTACCAAGCAACAGAAGACAAAATACTAACGGACGCGTCTTCATCTATCAACGTTTGAGGAACGTCCCGACCACAAACCTGTACTGTAATCTAGAAAGGAATGTGGGAGGGAAGACGAGGTCTAGTTAGCACACCCCAATCAAAAAGGAAGGCTTCAGTACTTGGAGGGGGTTCCACAGGAGGAGGAGGAATGCCCCCAGGCATGGTAGAGTCTGTATTAACAAGAAAAACATGGGTAGTATCGGGTTTAATCTCTAGAAGGAGGGTAGGATCGATCGATGATTGGATCAGATCGACCAATGGTGGACTTGGATAGACCACCTGGGAACTCTTCAGAGGAAGAGTGGGACTGACCAAGGAAGGGACTGGATCAGTCACTTTGACATTCCTTAATGGAGGAATGGGATCGACCGATGGTGAAACTAGATCGACCACTTTGGCACTCTTCAGAGGAAGAGTGGGACTGACCGAGGAAGGGACTGGATCAGTCACTTTGGCACTCATCAAAGGAGGAGTGGGATCGATCGATGGCAGAACTGAATCGACCACTTTGGTGTCACTCTCTAATGGGAGAGTGGGATCGACCGAGGATGAAACGAGATCGACCACTTTGGTGTCACTCTTTTTATGAAGAGCGGTGTTGATCGATGACGGAACTAGATCAAACACTTGGGTTTGTGGTTCAATCGAGGAGGAAACTAGATTGACCACTTGATCAACCAGACTGATCAGGGATGGAACCGGATTGACCAGTCCATCAACCAATGATGGGTCGAAGGAAAGCTTATGATAACCTTTTGGAAGTTGAACTTTTTCCAAAAGAGAAGAAGCCTCGTCCATGCGAGGACAAAGGTGAGAGTAATGATTACCTTTACATAACATGCAAGGGAACTTGATAGTTTTCTTGTTCTTACCAACCTTAATATCACTATTTGACGGGTTATCATCAACATGAATGACATAGGTCGATGACGTGGAAGACCACATTTCTAAAACCTTGATAAGACGGGGGAAATCCCTCAAAAAGTGGTCACCCTTACAAAGGCTGCAAGGGAATTTGGGTTTTGGATTCTTCCATTTAATCTTGTTGATCTCATCAACACTCCCAATACTATTATTAGTAACCAGTTTCTTAGAGATAACATCTGATGTTGTTGGGGCCTTGGTCCTTTTCGGGCTCTTCTTCTTCTTCTCTTTCTATTTCTTCTTCTTCTGATCAACCTGGCTACTTGCTTTTGAGATTTCACTAGGTGAAGAAGGAGAAATGGAAGGAGACTTGATGGGCGAAGAAGGCAAAAATTCGACGTGAGGCTAATGTGTGGGTGGTGTATTGACATCCAAAGTATTAGGTGCAACTGAAACATTGGGATGATTTGGGATCACCGGAGTGGGGAACAACCAAACTGATAATCCAACAGTGAGTCCTGGAAGACTTAGTGTGGCAACATATGGAGGACCAAAGTTTCCAAATGAAGGAAAGGTATAAGGTTCCCCAGAAGAAAGGGTTCCTCCATTGGTACTCCCAGGATTCGATGCCATTAACACTGACTCGACCTAAGGTCCACTAAGTAAAAGAAACATCATACACTAATAGAATCTAAGAATCACAACCAAGAAACCAGGACCTTCTCTCGATGACCGTACTAGTTGGTGATGAAATCCAACATCGCGTGATCAAGTCCAGAAGGGGCGGGGATAGGGTGGAACAGTTACAATGGCGACCTTCTTAACAGACTTATGCCTTGGTGCAAGCTTCCACGCAATAATTGTGGATTTACCCTCCAAGGAGCCTGAGTGAGTTTGACCAATGTCTGCTCTAGGTACAGTGAGACTTCCCGTCACCGTCACCTTGTGTAATACCCTAAAGATTATGGCCACTAAGGTTACCAATTCACAGTCATCCCCTGGGCGGGAACAGTCGACAGTCCGATCCAAATGTACGGGCAGGGTATCGAGCCCGAAATCAACTAAAAGTCTTCCACGCAGTAATTGTGGATTTACCCCAAAGTGATCCCCATAATACGATATGACCACCACAATTAGTTAAACCACAGAGGGTTAGTCCCCGTAGCTTACCCAAATGCGACCTCGTGCGTGACCCCTGTGTGAGAGGGGGATCCCAGGCAGACTTATACGATAACTGGATTTGACTCTCCCTAACTCAGGATGCTAGTGTTGGTTTTGGAAACTTTGGAGAGTTATGCTCACAACCCTAATCCAAAGTACTAACCCTAGTCTATTGTTGGTGGAGGATCCTAGAAAAGAAAATTTCTAGATAACTTTTAATTAGCGTTGATTTTATGGATGTTCCTTACGCAAAGGGGTGCATGGAAGTGAAATGAATGAAATTATGACTCAGAACCAAGGAGTGCATTGAATATGATAAGAAGTCATTTCTTTTCGATGAACATCTATCTAAGGGAGAGAGAAAGTTCTTTTCACTAACAAGCACTATTAAGGAATGTCCTCAAACAATTCTTTTTCTCAATCAAATCCTGGTGCAATGCTAAAACTTTTGAGATGCCTTCTAATATGCACAATCAATCATGCATATGCTTTTTGTTGTTTGTATATGAATAATGATCAATTCAACACAATGCTCGTCTTGCTAATTACCTTCTTGTATGAATAAAAACCAAACTAGCACAATAAAAAGTCATACAAACAATACACCCTTTCGTTGCAATCAAAACGAAAAGTGAAAGAAAAGAAACAATCAAAGAGAAAAAAACAAACTTCACACCCAAAAGAAAAGGTTGAAGAACAATGATCTTGACTAAAATCAAGATGAAGAGGTCTGTAGGACTTTGATGACCTTCACCAGGGTTTTTACTTAGTTAAATAGAGAGAAATTGATCCAGATGGATATCGGTGGCCACCCACCTTTCCAACTGGCTCAAAACAGTTTTCTGACATTTTTGGCAATTTACTATTTTTAGCAGTTTTTCGGGTCCTGAACTTCTGGAGCCGTTTTGAGGCCCTAAACGACACTTTTTGGGGTATGTTGCTGAAAATCGTCATAAGCTTGGCTTGGGTTTTGTTTTTAGACCGCAGAGGACACTGTGACGCCCAGTGGCCAGGCTTTTTGCAAATAAAACAATTAGAATGCCTAGGCTTTTTGGAAAACTAGCGTTTCTTGAACAAGAATTTCTTTCGAGGTTTGAAACCTTTCTGTCTCTTGTATGGCTTAGTGGATGTGTGATCCTTAGAACAATTACAAGAGGATGCTCGTTTGGGAGTTTTAGATTTTTCTTTAAAACATCCATAAGAAGCGGTTTCATCAAACAATTCACAGGCATTTGATGCTAATTTTAACTGTTGCTTTAATAACTTAGCATTTTTCTTCTTGACACATTCC
>ML777462.1:746472-760065 GCA_009831015.1 Picea engelmannii | reverse complement strand
ATAAGCCGCCACCATTCTAGCAAGCTTGTTTCCGCTGCATTTTACAGTTTCAGCTTATTTCGTTATTTAATAGAAAACCAGTTTTACTATATCTCTGTTATTTTTGTGTTAAGCACCTGTTAATAATCTGTATTCATTTCGTTATGATCATAAAATCCGGATCAGAAAGACAATGCACGAGTCTTGGACTCTAATCAACAGAAAAAATCAGCAACAATAGTGAAGAAGGCTACAAGATCCAACTAGTAAGATGTTCGTTCTTCAAAAAGATAGATGTCAAGGCTGAAAGGGAAGAAACATTGACTCACAAGGCTACTCAGCAGAAGAGACATAGAGGCAAAACCCAGAAAAAGTAATTCTGGAGGGTTTTTGGGCCAAAAAGAGGTTGGCGCTCTATTTCCAAAGGCAAGGAGTGTTATAGCGCTGTGTGCTAAGCTATGGGGGAGCGATGGCACTCTATTAACACTAGGAAAGGGGCGCCAGGGTCTGAAACTCCCAAAAATGTGAAAAAATAAAAAAAATGCAATTCAATTTTGACAATTATGCTGAGTATGATGGGTTTGGGAGCCAATCAGCTCATGAAACCAATGAAAAGAGGAGTGAACCAAGTCTGAAACAATCAAGGGGTAAAACTAGGTCAATGAGGAGAAATCAAAACAAGAAGTTTCGATTTGAGGCTATCTCCCCAGTGGAGTCGCCAGTTTCTGTTGTAGAAAAATCTCCCTGCGGACAGGTAGATCGCCTCTGAGAGCTTGACCCTAAATCTAGACAGAAAATGTTTAACGTGGACATTGACTTCCTTTCAAATCTATCTAAGCTAACACATGGGAAGGAAGGATGACAAAAGTACCTCTTTATCGATGTCTGTCCCTACACGCTCCTAGTTGCGCTTCGATCCTTTGCTTCTCGCTGGATCCTGTGGAAAGAACAAGATACGACCACTTCCTACTCTATTGATATTAGCTTGAAAATAGATCTATCAGTTAATGATAAGTTCATGTAACATTATACACAAACTAGAAAGAAACATGCCAAGCGTGTCATATTGATGAGAATAACGACAGTAGTACTTACAATCGTAGATGCGAATGCGACAGCTTCGTCGGGTCCTCTTCGTCTAACCCTTGCTTGAAAGATCCACAACCTGGACAACAACAACTTCACTGATCACTCTCCTTTGGCTCACTATGTATTTTCTCCAAGATCATAAGTTTCATACTAGCAGTTCTTCCCCCTTTCCACCATCATAGAGTCTGCTTATATAGGTTAAGAGGAGCTTAACCTCTTGAGTTATCTTTAGAACAAGTTGGGAACTTCCTCCTCAGATCAGAGATCTCTTGATGAAACCAAGAATTCAAACACAACTACCTCCTAATCTCGAAAGATCGTCCCCTTATTCTCTTCAATGGGCCAACTACTGCCCCAAATTAGGAAGCGCTCCCTTAGAAGGGGCATCAGAGCGCTGTAGCGCTCCCTGGTAAGCTATGGAGGGGCGCCATTGCTCTCAAGATGAGAACGCTCCTTCAGAGGGGGAAGGGGAGTGTTATAACGCTCCCTGAAGCATTGTAGGGGAGCACCAGCGCTCCTAGAGCTGATATAGAGGAGCGCTCCCCCTCAGAACCTCTGTTTCAGAGCTCTCTTCAGGTGTCAAGAGTTATTTGACTTCAGTAAACCAGTCCTTCTCCTTCAAACCAAGCACATGAGATGTTTTAAGTGTCTCCTTAGTGTTGCCGCATGGCAGTATGCTCAAACATCATTTGCGACACTTGCGACCAACTTGCGACACTTTGCGAAAGTTGTAAGGAAGATGCGACACTGACGACAATTGAGAGAAACATGCGACACTTATCCAGCTGAGTAATTTTGACGTGTAACACAAATAATAGAGATGATATTGTAAATTCCAAGTTGATCCCACGCATTCTATCGGTTTACATACCACCTTTGAGCATCAAGATTAAATGCAACAGTGTACCCAGAGACTTTGAGTACACCTTGATCACTGTGTATCTTCCGAAAGGGGTGCACGCAGTACGTGGTAACCAGGATAAGCTCACAGTGCTGAAATTTAATGATTTTAACCTTGGAGATCAAAAAACCTACAACATGTTAGCTCTGCATAAATACTTAACCAAGACCAAAGGAAGAAATCCTAAGATTGTCCCGCAATCCTGGACCTAGAACCTCATGCCATCCACAATGCTTAATGTAATGAAGATCCCTCACTTCGGCAGACACTAGGAAGTCAATGCATGCATCAAGTTTCTCTTATCTTGCTACCATGGTGGATACTTATGGTTGGATCACTGCATCACTATGGATCCGACTCTGATCAATCAGATCGCAGGACTTAGCATGCAAGGCCCTGACCCACAATACTTTTACCCAGGAAAGACCTTAGACTGAGCACTAGGACAATGGATAAAGGAAACTTATGGCAATGTAGAGAAGGGTATGCGAGGCTACAAGGTAGCCTCTATCGAGAGTTGCGCAGTGTGCCTTGCATGTCAGTTGATAGCGGGCAAGTTAGTTCATAACAATAGACCAACAAAGGTGATTGGATTCCTAGTTGACCTCGCAGGGAAGTGCGCCGAGGGACTACAGATGAATTGGGCACAGTATCTTGTAAACTAGTTAGAGTTGGACTACAGAGGAGAAAAAGACCAAGGGTATGAGTTCCACTTTAGTTGGTTGCTCATACTCATCACTTTCATCACTTGGGAACTGCCAGAGGGAGCCACTTTTCTGGAAATCGAATCTTTCGAACCACTATCCATGAAGTTTTGTACGTTGTGGTACTCTAGTGACATGAATAAGAAGTGGCACTCCAATGCTGTCTTCCACACCTACTTCAACCAACTGAAGAATGCAATTCAGTCTACATCATGAATCACCCCAAACGTACTTCATAGGTTTAGACCTTTGATGAAATTTATCATGGAATGCCAATTCACCTATATTACAGCGCACAGTGATGAGCATAAATATCATCTCTAATCCTATTACAAGCTGATAGAAGATGACTTGGAGGAGATTACCAAGGAATGGTTGGTAGACCTCCTTGCTATAGTGGACCCCGCAGACATGTCCAACGAGGAAAGCCTTGAAGCTATGCTGGATACACCTGGGCCAAGTAGGACTAAGAAGGATGACGAAGTTTAAGTTGTCCCTAGCACGTCCATGAAGACTACTTCAATCTCACTTGCGCAGGGAGGTGATGGTGATGAGCTAGGTGGTACAGAAGTTGAGAAAAATAGAGGCGAGGTTACTCCACCTAGAGAGGAGGAAGATCCCTCCATGAAAAGAAAGATGACACCACCAAAACCCTCCTCCCGAAAGAAATCTAAGGCCACTTAGACCACGCTTAAAACTACCCTTACCCGGGATGACTTCGACTTCTTAATTACTACACTAAATGATGTTTCACTAGAGCTCGTAGAAAAGAAAGAAGCAAAGAAGGAGGAGCTATTCAACCAAATCAAGGGTTAACTCAAAGAAGAGAAGGAGGCACTCAATTCTATCCAAGTAGTTTCTACAGTTCCCTTGATAAGCAGAACATCAAGAACAGGGGATGAGCCCACTCAATTACACCAGATCGTTGATCAAGTCGAACCTCACCTTCGACGAGCACAAGAAGACACAACACAAGCCACCCAGGATTTGATGAAAGAACATAAAGCAGTTCTAGAACAACAGAATGAGGTAGAATGGGAAAAGATTGCCCTGAAAGAGATGTGGGATGAGGAAAAGGCACAATTGCTAGCCGAGCAACTTGAAGTACAGGAAAGGGTTCAAAAAGCACGACACTCTATGATGGTCATATAAGTGAAGATGGAAGACCATCTCCCACAACAGGTGACCCAACTGGAAGAAGTAATCCAACAACTCCAATAGCGCATCACAGATCTAGATCTCTGCACCATGCCTGAGACCCCCCAAGAAATAAGAGATCTAAGAGAGGCCACTGCTCGAAGCACAATTGGTCGATTAAAAACCTTTTCCCTAGAATGCATGTAGTTGAGCGCTAGAAGCGCCTAGATTTATGAAACCCTTGCAGAGAATCCAGAACTGCAGACATTAGAGGCATATCTCCAAGAAGTGAAGCAACATGTAGACACGCTACAGGCGCATATAAAGACTTTGACCCTCGTCGAAAGAATGAAGAGGTTCACAGATCAACGCACAACCCAACAACAGGTACATATGTTGCAAAGTAAAGTGATGGAAGTCTCCCAATGACTTCAGCCAATCCAAGAAAAGTCATGCCAACTGTTCACTGAAATTGAGAGCCAGGGATTTGAAATTGAATAGGTTCTCATCACTGCAGAACAATGCCTAAAAGGACCGCTCAATGACATAGTGATCTAAGAATTCACTGAGCAAGAGGCTATCACATTGTAGTAGGTCGAAGCAGCTCGATCCAAGCTCGAGGAATTCGAGGCAGAATTGATCAGACCTAAGTGACTCAGGATGACTCACAGGTGAGTGTTTGGGTCTGTTGGCCCTTGACCAAGTTTTGAAGAATACTTGGTCATATTTGACCGTTTTTGGGACTACGACAACTTGCCAAAGATGGAGCGCAACACGAAGCAGAAATTAGGGAAGTAAGACCTATTTTTGGGTCCCTTTAGGGTTTTGGGTTGATGTAAATGGAAAGGGATGTCGGCCCATGGGTTTACCCACACTTAGGCCCATTTTGTAATCTATAAATAGATACTTAGGCAATGTAAGTAGAGGATAGTAGTACATATATGTGATGAATAGATAAAGGCTTAGTTCTAGTAGCTGGATCTGTGTGGTTGGATGTATATTGAAAGTGCTCTGTGCATGATTGTAAGGATATTGAAAAGCTAAGTGCAAGTTGTTGTAGTTTTGTGTTGAATTGCAAGGAAGAAGGACCTAGAGAGTTGCACAGATATTCTATCCTGTGCGAAGTAAGGGTTACTGAAGTTCTATGTTGTAACTGCCTGACCGAGATAATATAAAGAAGAATACTTTGTGGACGTAGCCCCAGGGTGGGGGTGAACCATGGTAACTTTGTGTATTGTGCTATGTGATTTGACCTAATGTGTTTATCTCCTTCTTGGCTAAGTGCTTGCTGTGATTAAATAGATCTAGTTATGATTTGTGCTTATGATATATGAATGAATGTTAGATCTGATATATAAGATGCTTAGTGCTTGATCTACTGAATCTAATCTATATTTCTGTGGCTAAGTACTGAATCATGTTTAGTCTAATTATTCACTGTGATGCTCTGTGCTATCTCCGAAGTACCATAAGGGTTAAATATTGATGAATGATCTATGCTAAGTGCCATGTAAAAGATATAATCACAGATAGATGTCTCACCTAAGGTTGTAGACATCTGAGTCCTACAACCAACCCTGCCTCTACCTTGGGTGAGACTTCATTTTCTTCGCAGGTGTTGCCGAAAGGGTCAGTAGTTAGGGTTTTTTTGGTGTGCTCTTGAGCGTTGAGACCTGGGTATGCCCCTGTGCCAACACCTAGGAAGTGGAATTCTGACAAAGAAAAAATGAAAGAAGAGGGCTAAAAAATCCCATCAAATGTGTTTATCCTAAGTCGAGTGATCATATGATATTTTGGTGCCCATGCAGTCCCATTCATCTCATGATCTCCCTATCATCAGTGTTTGTGTCTGCCTACCATGTCCTCCCTGTAAGCATCCAATAAAGCTCCAGATGGTGAAGTTTAGAGTGTGACCTATCTTGACCCTGATGCAGATAGTTCATGAAAGTGGGGTGGTAGTTGATACCTCGTCTCACCCCATAAATGGAAAACATGCAGAGAGCGGTCGTAAAGGAAGACTGCCAATTATGGACATAATTTCCTGTAAAGCACATAGCAACGTCTAGATCGCATTTGACAGAGGAGGCACCAAATGAAAACATTAATGCGGTGGTTCAATAACACTCCTGGTGGTTGCAAAAATTCTGAGTATACGTATGTAGTTTTGATATTTTGTAATGGTTGATGGTTGATCTAAGCTCTCATATTGTAATGTTTTAATGAAGCTCTAGTTCTCTGGTTATGTAACTTGATTTGAGACTTCTTGTTTAATGAAAGTCAACTTATATTTCCATCTTATTTTCATCTGATACTAAATTTTCATGATTGAAGGATTCACATGGATTATGGTGACTGTGTTGTAATGGATGTTTGATTGCAGTGTAGTTATAACATTTTTAGTTTCCTGAAACTTCAAATTCAAGAGGATCTTGTTTTCATAGTTTTTCCTCCTTAGGCTGCTGGAAGACCTGATCTCTAGAGTGGACCTTTACATATTCTCCTCAATTTCTTCCTCCTACTCACCCTTACTACAACTTACTGGATGAATTTGATCAAGACCTCATTTTCTTGTGCATACTACCCCAGTTTTCTGAGTTAAAATGATATTCTCTTGAGTCTGCCCCATTTGACCTCTTTAAATCCATTAACCATAACATATAACCTGATGGGTATTGGGATTACCTCTGCCGTAATCCAGAGGTGACTTCTGGTGCTAACAAGTAGGTTTAGCCTTAGGTTGGAATTTGTTCAAAATGGTGGTGAACCTTGGTTTTAAATCCTTAACCTTTTCTTTTGGACTCATAGTGGTGAAAAAAAATTCATCAATTAAAGCTCCTGTAGTAGTTTCTTCAGAAAATTTGTCCAAGAAATCCTTTTGAAACTTTGTCCTACCGGTTATGGAACCAACTGGAAGGTTGAAATACCAAGTTGAGGCTAAATTTTCAAAGGTATAAGGAAACATTCTGCACACTACATCTTCGTGTTGCACATTCATCAACCTTATAACTAATATGAAATTCTTAATATGGTCCTCAGTCAATCCATATGTTTCAGGGTCAAATTTAGGAAGTATTTTTTTTGGATGTCTGGGTAGGTTATGCACCCATCTTGGGATTTCCAAATCATCTATGGCAAACCATGGTTTATTGTCTCTAGGATGATATCCCCTTTATTCATTGTTATCATTATTATTCTCCACATCTTCTGATTTGAAACCTAAGCGATCTAAGTTAGACCCTTCATCTTCAGATTCGAAATCCTCAGGTTCAGAGTAATTAACTTTTGGTGTTTCGGGTATCAGATTAAGGTGTTGCTTGATATATGTGAAGGAAAAATATATCAAGTATTATACCATGTAAATAAATACCTGGTCAGGGGTGTCAACCAATGGTCTACTTAATTTTTTTCTTAGAGGAAGTAAAGGAGCTAAAGGTAATGCTTCAATCATTCGGGTATAAGCTCTAATGATTCTTATGAACTTATTTAACTCTTCTTGGGGAAGAGAGTAAGGTATTTTAGGGTAAAAATATTCTTCCTCTTCTTTGTTGAGGTGAGTTACTCATATCAGGATTACTCTCTATATGTGGGCTATCTTGAGAGTGACTAGACATGCATTGGGGTTGTTTTGAATCTATAGGATTTGTGGAATATATTATTAGAAATATGTTTATCCATGCATTCGTTTAGGACCTCCTTGTAGTGCAAATTCTATTGAGGGTTCTAAGATCCCTTTAACTCAACAGTAGGAAACAAACCTTCTTAAGAGGCCCAATTATACTTTTAATTGTTTGATGAGTGGTAAGTTTCTCTAGACTCGTGATCTGGCTGGAATTATCTATGGGATTTAATCGTGATTGATAGATATGTATTCCTTGTTAAACCTTCCTCAGGATATGAAGTTATCTTTTTGGTTCTTTTTTGATGTTTATAACAAAATAAAGATATAGTTTTAAACTATATGACAGAGGGAAGCTAACTATGTGTTGGGGGAAGGTTGGGTTGTAAGATAACCTTTATACCTTAGCATGCAGACAAAGAAAATCTAAACTACTTCAAACTAGAATTAATACCATTTTGATTAGTAAACATTCAAAATTGTCTAAGATAACAGTTGCAGAAAGAAAATATATGCGTGATAAGAAGTTAGTGCAAGAAAAAGTAATTTTCACTTCTCTATTATCAATCACATGTTAACACAATCGATTTTTATTCTTCAACTAGAATAAAAGAACTGTTACATCATTACAAGATAACTTTCAATAATAGATACAACAACTCTTACTCAATAAAACAAAAAATATTGGATCCAAAGATAGATATAGCCCCCCTCGATCCAATCACATTCATGCCTCAGATGAAAGAAGTGTCTTTGGTTCTAAACAAAACTTCTTAATTAAAATAACTTGCACATAAATAGTTCTCTTATAATATTTCAGAAAACGTCTTTCTCTCCAAAACCATCGACCCCGTGTCCAAAGTCAATGTCCTTATTTATAAAAATAACTACTAAATTTGTGTTAAGTTAAGAAAATGCCACGTGGAAGACTATCTATCTGTTCCCTTTTGATCATCTAGTGGTTTTACAGAAGTGTATTTTTCCTCTCGTACTTTGACCATCTGCAGAAGAGATATTCACATGTATTTTCATATGGGAACATGTGTCAATCCATTGGATTGGAGAGGATCTCCATCTCAATTTCATGTTCCTTGTACTTGATTAGTTTGACACTCAAGCACTCTAAAATTGTGATAGATTTAATCGAAGGTTCCATGAACTTCTTCACTTAACCCTCGATCATTCTTAAAACCTGCAAAATCTCCACTTTGTACACCTAGTCTTTCTCTGCATGCCTCTTAACTATGTCGCATAGATCGGTCAAATCCTCCAGTGGGAGAAACTCTGGAAACTTGGTATTCCTCATTTCTTGATTGATTTTCTCCCAACTTTTGTCACATTCTTCCCATCTCTTCTACATTCTTTGTCGGGGTTTCTAGACCATGCCTACCTAGTGTTCAACTGTCTTCCTTATTTGGGAGATTCTACTATCCATCAACACTCAGATGCCATGTTCTTCTATATCTCGACCCTTTTGCACTTCGTTGATGTAGTCTATATGTTCTAAGGCTTGATGTGCCTTTTCATACCATCGTTGCATGTATTTATAGGTTTCCATCCCCATAAGGGTATCTTCTTGGAAATTCTCTATGCGAGTGGTGAAGAGATCTCGTTCACTTGTGAATTGTGCATACGTTTCTCGAAAATCACACTTCAAGAGTACCACCGCATGTATTGAATTTTGGTAGCACTTTGCTTGATGACGTATATGATCTAGTTCTTTCTTCATGGCAGCCAACTCCCTTTCATTCCTTTTTTCCCTGTCTAATGTAGCATTGGTTATGTCCATCCCTCCTCTGATTATCTCATTCATCCTAGCACTTTCTGTGTCAAGCAACGTATCCTCTATGGTTATGAAAAGTTTTCTATCGAGTGTGAGCTTCATTTTCTTTATTTTTCTTCCCATAACAACTTTCCTTTTCCTGCCATAAGAAATTACCTGTATATATGTGACCTAATATACTGGCTCAGGAATATGTTGATCTCCCCAGGACAAAGTATTGCTTAGGCTTCCTAATATATAGAGATGTTCCATGGAAGGTTCTTTTAATTCCTTAGAAGGGGAGGTTCCTATATGTTATGGTGATTTGGCCTTCTACAAGTCCTCGTCGGATGATGAAGTATTTGTACTAGCTGGGGAAGTAGGTGAAGGATCAACATTAGCTGGGAGTTCAGCGATTGAGACGTCAATTTCTGGCTCAACTATTCCTTCTTCTTGTTCACCTGTACCTAAGTCGTTCTTAGAGATGTGTTGGAAGAAGGCCAAAGTGGAAAGAAAGGCTATTTCAAGAAAGAAGACATGCATGAGAAGAGTGACAACTGGAAGGAAGAGAAACACACACACATGCATGGAAGACCTAATGATGTTAAGGTTAGGGTTTTTGATAATACATTGTAATGTAAGGCGAGCTAGAAACATATAAATATAGATACCTAGGTCTCATAGAAGGGTCGGTTGATATAGAGAGGCTAAGGGAGGAGTCCATTTTTGATAAATAGTGTTGTGATATTTTGTTATACGACCTAATTTTGTAATCTGTTGATCTGGAGAGGAGTAAGGAGGGTAGATATTGAGGGTTAGATTACAAGTTGAGGAGCCTGGTGTGATCTAGTCCGCCTCATGATAGATCTCAACCTGACTGAGAAGAGATGTAAAGCACGTAATGTTGTAGTTGTGAAACTGCTATAATAAAATATCTTGAGAGCGAAATCTTTGTGGACATAGCCTAGGAGGGGGTGAACCATGGTAAAATTTGTGTTATGTGATTGAATGCATGTGTTTCTTAATTGTCTTCCGTAGTTACTATTATCCTAAATGAATGAGTTGATTATATTCTATGCATGATCGTGAATGACAATCTATTGTGTTAACAAGTTAAAATAGAACTCTCAGCATACATTTCTCAGATCCCCACTCAATCCTAGGCTACAAACACATGAGTATTGCAGCCACCCATTAAGACTATCTCGGGTGAGATGGCACAGTGTCCTCTGTGCACTGCGTTGCCTTCTAGTTTACCAGGAGGGACGATAGTTTTAGAGGCTTTGTTGAAACCCCGAACAGACATGAACCCTGGGTCACTCAAGCTGAAGATACAAAATCAGACATATAAATACTAACCAACAAATGGTTTTTTTGTCATTGGTTGGAATAGTAGAGGATTGAGTGGACATGATCGGTTGAATATCTGTTGAAAGATATGTAAGATTAGCGGGAGGCGGGCCAAGAGAAAAGAATGTGCCGCTAGAAGGGGATGTTGAGACTGTGGAATCCCACAAAAGACAATATCAAAATTTGTATGAAGACAAAAGAATTGGATTTTTCACAGAAAGATAACTGTAACCCTAGAGTAACACCCCACAAATATCTTGAGAAATACGTGTTTATTGATTTTCATGAAGTATTTTTCTGTGATTTTCCACACTTATTGCAGGAGTGGATACTAAGGTTGAAATATAACCACACAATGAATTGGATTCCAATAGTTAGAGTGGACCTAAATTCATATTGAGAAGTTACAACAGGTGAACAACAAATTCACCCGCATAGTAGATTTTTGGCTAGACAATATTATAACATGCTTTATAACAGAATTTGCAGTCGATACAATGAAGTCGTACAACGTGTTATAAAATAAACTTGTTAGAGTCTTGTGGGTTTGTGGTTTCTACCTAGGTCTGTAATGTTTCCTGTCTCTCCTCTTTTTGCAGACCCAATCTTAAGTTTTTCCTCTCCGCTTGTAGTTTTTCTTATGTTAGCCTTCATTTGTTTGATCAACCTATTTTCCCTTGATTGGCTTGCCCGAGGAGTCTCGGCCCTCTATTTTGTTGTTTTTTCTAAGGTTGATCACTTCCCTCTTTTCCTCTATCACTGACCCTTTTTCCTTCCTGAGCCTTCATCCAGTCGTCCAAATATTTTTTTACAGAGGCCGTAGCCATAAGTTAAAAGCACAACATTTAGAGAAGCCTGATATGGACTCAAAACAAGCGAGTGAAGCAAGTTCAGTTTGGCGAAGGAATTTTCATGTCATAGCTCAGAGATCGATGATGAATAATAAGAATGGGAATAGGGAGTTCATAACATTGTTGAAGTTATTAGTAAAATATCTAAATCCCCAAAATCCGAAGTCAACAGGAGCCGTCCAATCCAATAGGACGTGTGGCACCAGATCCGAATTAGGGAGAAAGTCATTTCGGGGAATTTGAAGTGAGGAATGCACATATTTCCTAAGTCCCAAAATGCCAAAGACCTAAAGTATCCAAATGTCGATATTCATCTGGGTCGTTCGATTCAAAGGGACACGTGGTGCCCGATATGAGAAATCGTGATTTCACGACTCGGGGATTTTAGCATGGAGCACAACATAGATCTGCGAAATGTGAAGTCGCGAAATGTGAAGTCGCGAAATGCGAATTCCCAAAATTTCACATAGGAGCCCTAGATCATGGCCCAAGGTCACATGAAGCGATGGGGAGAAGTTGTGCCAAGGCCAAAAATGTTCGTATTGTTCACAATGGAATATCTGTGTGGTCTCGAGGTGTCGGGGTTGACTTGAAGGAGTCATGAACGTCTCCTGGAGCATTCATGGGTGTCAGGTCTCTTCCCGATCCCAATGAAAGTAGTTAATGGAAATGGGGGAGGTGGTTGAAACCTCTTTTCACCCCATAAATGGAAAGCATGCAAGAGCTTGCCGTGGAGGCAGATTTTCAGCATAAAGTCCCCTTGTCAATGGATTTTTCTCCAAGCCCATACCGATCTGATCTTGCATTTGACAGAAGAATGAAAGTGCAGCTTGACAGAAGAAGATGTAGATGGTGTGCCTTGGATGCAATGACCATAGAAAACTCCTGGTGGTGGCAAGTTGTTCTGAATATAAATACTCAGTTTTGATATTTTGTTATGGTTGATGGTTGAGCTAAGATCCCGCTTGTAAAGTTTTAGTAAATCCTCTGGCTCTCTGGTTATGTATTACAATTTGAGACTTCTTGTTTAATGACAACCAACCTTTTTTTCCACCTCTTTTACCTCTGATATTGAAGGATCGGGCATGGATGATCCAGTCGATTTTCTATAATAATGTTGTCATCTATGTTTGATTGCAGTGTTGTTATAGCGCCTTCAGTTTCCTAAAGTTTGGATCCAAGAGGATCTTGTATTCAAAACTTTTCCTCCTTGGGCTACTAGAAGACCGTATGTCCATAGCAGTGCTTTACATTTTCTCCTCAAGTTCTACCACCTTCTCACCCTTACTACAACTCACTATCTGAAGTTAGATCAAGACCTCATCTGCCTGTGCATACTGGCCCATTTTTATGAGTTAAAGTGATACTATCCTGAGTTTGCATCCATTTGAACACCCTTAAATTATTCATTGTGACATAAAAAATGATGGGTACTGGGCTTATTTCTGCTGCAATCCAGAGGTGACTTCTAGTGCTAACATTTATGGCACCGTTGTCGAGGAAGAATTAAATATTTTCCCTGGGATTGAATGAAAAATCTTACTGGTTATGAAGGTGAAATTGAAGAACATTGAAGATTTCAATTGTGCACCTGGTGACTCCATTGTTATGACTCCACTATTTCAGTTGTGGATTCCAGAGGCAGACACACGAGGTCCACTCCACAACTGCCTTTAGTGACACCTAAAGCTGATATAGAGAAAATTATCATAAGACAAAGGACCCTTCAGGAGGGTATTTCTATTGCCGAATTGGTGATTCTGGTAACTTTCATTATTATCCTATAGAAACTCCAATATTTGTTTCTCATTTTCCTATTACACCATCTATTGGAGCTTCTAGAAGTTTAAATTTTCGGATTTTTCCTGTTGATTACCCCTCTCCTAGTTTCACCACTCCTCCTCTTGTTAAAGTTGTTTCTTTTATAGAGAGGGAAACCTATGTTCCCTTGCACCCAAAGGCCTTTTCTCCAAATCTTCAGTTGTTTCCCTTTGTTCCCAGAAGCACACCTCTGATCTCCCCTGTCCGAACTCCATCCCCTCCTGGTTCTCCTCTTGTTCACACTCCAATGGTAGGAGAAAATCCACCCAGAAATAGAATGGATGCTATAGTAGCTTCTAGATATGCCCCTCTTGTGTTACCTCAACCTCTTAATGCCCTCCTAGATGGTGGCTACCTTAGGCAGCTGCCTAAGTTACGGGTGG
>ML777462.1:725736-746462 GCA_009831015.1 Picea engelmannii | reverse complement strand
GGGAGATATTACTGCAGAGGATCACCTTGCAACTTTCTATAGTTATGCTGATAACTATGTCATAGTAAATGAAGATGTGTGGATGAGGATATTTTTCCATAGCCTTGATGGAGAGGCTAGGAAGTGGTTCAGGGCGCTTTCTCCTAGATCCATTGATGGAATTGAGGCTTTAGATAAAAAGGACTTCATGTATTATATTACAGAGTTTGGGTCCCTAAAGAGAAAAGAGGGAGAGTCTGTCTCTGACTTCTCCAAAAGATTCAACAGAATGTACAATAAGATCCTTGCTGAGATAAATCCTACAGAGGCCTCTGCCAAAATTACCTATGCTAGTGATTTTCACCCTAACTTCTGCCTCCTGTTAAGAGAGAGAAGAGCTACCTCCTTGGCTCATATGCAAGATGAAACTCTATAAGTAGAGTCTAATGTATTGGCAGTTGACCGACTCAGGAATAAGGATGACAAAGACAGAGGAAGGGGAAGGTCTGAAGCTTCAACCTTTGGTTCCTCTACTTCTCCCCCTCAAATGGATAAAGTAACCAAGTTACTGAAATCACTTTCAACTAGAATGGAGGGATTGGAATTGGAGGGGAAGAAGACATACAAAAATACTCTAAATGTTGATAACAGAGGAAACTTCAGGAGGCCTAATAACAATTCTCCTCGAATTATCCAAAGGGAACAAAGGAACAAAGATAGAGAAGATCAGAAAGTCTAGAACCCTCTCCAAAATAATATTTTTATGGGTGATGAAGGAGAGGAAGAACACATCGATCCAGAAATCCATTGTCTTGGAGACACATCCTATTTTCCTCACTTAACTCAATCATCATACGAGAAGTCTCTCATGGACAACCACTTAAATGAGATGAGCAAGGGGAATAAGGCTAGTGGAATCCCAAATAGATACAGCCTCAGGTCTAAAAAGAAAGGTGGAAATCCTAATGTTCTTGATCGTCCTACTAGAGAAGAAATGCCTGTCAAAGATTTAACAAGCAACAACAAGGAGAAGAAAACACAAAACCCCCCACCAGTAGCCAAAGATTCTATCCCAGAGGTAAAATCAATTCTGAATCCCCCTTCCTATTTTAGCTTTGAGCATGAAATTCAGAAGATTAGGATTCCTGTCCCCCTTTCAGAGATGGTCAAGCATGAAGACTTTAAGATATCCCTATCTAGACTGTTGTTGCTTGAACCCTCAAATCATCCCATAGACTTAATCAATTTGCAAGACAAAAATATAGCAACCATCTTAGGTACAATGGTAGAATATAGAGATTATTCATCCCCTCCCTTCTACACATCCCTGAACATACATGATAAAGTGTTGCATAATTGTCTGATGGATTCAGGGGCTTCTCATAATCCCATGCCCAAAATTGTCATGGAAGAACTAGGATTAGGAATCACAAAAGCTTATCATGATTTGTATTCTTTTGACTCCAAGAAAGTGCAATGTCTTGTGGTCATCAAAGATCTAGTTGTGAACTTGTTCCAATTTCCCATGAAAAGCATGGTCATGGATATTGTGGTAGTTGATATTCCCCCCAATTTTGGCATGATGTTGTCAAGATCTTGGATAAATTACTTGGGGGAACCTTGCAAATGGACCTCACATACACCACTATTCCTATGTTTAGGGGGGGAGCATAGAAGACTTTACAAGGAATATCAATTGGCCTATATCATTAGTGACGAAGAAAACCCCACAAACCATCCTATTTTTTCTCTTGACACAGATTTGGAATCTAGTTTTCTGCAACTCACCGATGCTCTTGAACCTCCCCCTGAAATCAGAAAGAAGTCCCATACTCTCTGTGAATATTCTCCTCTGATTACCTCAGTTTGGAAAATGTTCTTTGATGGAGCCTCTTCTAGGTAAGGCGATGGTGTTTGGGTGGTCTTTGTTTCTCCTGTTCAAGAAATTATATCTCTGTCATACAAGTTAGAATTTGAAACTACCAATAATGTGGCAGAATATGAAGCTCTTGTTTTGGGTTTGAAGGCTGCAAAAGACCTGGGAATTAAATAAATATCAGTGTTTGGGGATGATGAGTTAATTGCCCACCAGATCAGAAACATTTATCAAGACAAGCACCCTCGGCTTAGGAGTTACATAAATGAACTCTGGGATCTAATTGATAGTTTGTTCTTGGTTTTCAACATTTCATTTGTTCCAAGAGAATAAATCATCATGGATGATTCTTTGGTTGTTTCAACAAGCAATTTCAGAGTCCCTTTGCCACCAAAGCTCATGTATGATGTAGAAGTGAAATATAGACCCTCTATACTTGACAATGTCAAGCATTGGAAAGTGTTCGAGGATGATCTAGAAATCAAAATATTCCCGGAGACTGTTGATGAGTTTTCTGCATTACACATTGATCAAGATCTTGATTTTGGGATAAATTCTCATGATGATGTTTTCCTGAGCAAAATTACTAATCATCATATAGTCCAGTTTCCCAACAATCATATCCCAAAGGGACTTGTTCCTTTGGAAATAATATTTGATAGAAATGATGTGGTAGTAAAGTGTAAATTCCCAAATGAAAATGTTGATGTAGATGAGTACAATATTGGCATAGAGAAGGATCACAAATTTGTCAAGCTATCAAGCAGCTTGTCAAGGGAGAAAAGGGAAAAGTATAATGATCTATTAAGGGAATTTGTTGATGTATTTGCATGGACCTATGAAGATCTCAAAACATATAACACAAGTGCCATTGAGCATAAGATCCCACTGAAGGAGGAGGCCAAACCATTTAGGAAAAAATTAAGACAAATAAACCCCATGCTGCTGCCTATTATGGAAAGGGAAGTAAAGAAGTTGTTGAACGCCCAAATTATTGTCCCTTTGAGATATCAGGAATGGATATACAACCTCTTTCTAATGAGGAAGAAAAATGGAGAAATCAAACTGTGTCGATTTTAGGAATTTGAACATAATCTCTAAGAAGGACAATTACCCTTTGCCAAATATGGAACACATATTGCATAAGGTAACAGGTGCATCCATGATTTCCATGATTGATGGATTTTTTGGCTACAATCAGATATTTGTCTTGCCTAAAGACAGAGAAAAGACAACCTTCACCACTCCTTGGGGCACATTCATGTATGCCAAAATTCCCTTTGGATTGATGAACACATGGGCGACCTTTCAGCGAGTTATGGACATCACCTTCATTGGAGAAAAGGATAAATTTGTGGTCATATATGTGGATGACATTACAATATTCTCCATATCTGATAAAGAGAATTGTTACCATCTGAGAAAGGTCTCCTTAAAATGCAGAAAATTTGGTCTCTCCCTGAATCCCAAAAAGTCTTTGTTTTCCATGAAAGAGGGGAAATTGTTGGGGCACATAGTATCAATTGAGGGGGTAAAAAATGATTCAAGCAAAGTACAATCTATTCAAACTTTGTCGTTTCCCAGATCCAATAAGGAAGTCCAGTCTTTCCTGGGAAAAAATAATTTTTTGAGAAGGTTTGTTTCAAATTTTGTTGAATTGGTGAAGCATATCACAACCATGCTCAGGAAGGGGAATGAAGTAAAATGGGTTGTTGAGTCCATAGATTATTTTGATAAAATCAAGAAGGAACTCACTGAGGCACCTCTGTCTACCAATCCTGATTAATCCAAGGATTTTTTGATTTTTTCCTTTGCCTCATTTGACACAATAGAAACTATTTTATTGCAAAAGAATGTTGGAGTGTTGGAGAAACCCATTGCCTTTTTCAGTAGGGAAATGAGAGATGCAGAGATCAAATATTACATCATGGAGAAGCAGGCCTATGCTTTGGTGAAATCCATCAAATATTTCATAATCTATGTCATGGATTCAAAGGTTATCGCATATGTCCCTTCAGCTTCTGTGAAGGACATTCTCATTCATCCTGACATAGACAGGAGAAGGAGCAAGTGGATTGCAAAAATCCTTGAATTTGATCTATAAATAAATCCCACCAAACTAGTTAAAGGCCAAGGTTTAAACAAGCTATTGGCTGAGTCTAATTGTAAATATTTGGGGGTTAACTTTATCAACACTTGCTCATAAAATCATCAAGCTGAATCATCTGATAAAAATTCTCAGGACAACTCATTGGTAGAGTGTACTTGGTACAAACACATTATAATTTTTCTACAAGAGTTAAGGCCTCCAAAAAGATCTCTTAAGCTCAAAGCAATTAGATATTGCATGATCGATCAGGTTTTGTCTTGGAAAGATCCCCTAGGTGTTTTGTTAAGATGTTTAGACCCACAAGAAGCCCAAAAAATTATGTTTTATTTTCATGACAGCCTATGTGGGGGACATCAATTCTGGAGGACCACAACCTATAAGATTCTTAGGGTTGGGTATTTTTGGCCTATGATTTTTACTGATGTATGTGCAAAAATAAGGGCTTGGGTCAAGTGTTAGAAATTCTCAGGAAAACAACAGCTCAGGTCCTTGCCTTTGAAGCTTGTGGTAGCTTTAGGACCCTTTTAGCAGTGGGGCCTGGATTTATCGGGGAGATTCATCCGACTTATAGTGGTTAGCACAGGTGGATCTTGACTACCATATATTACTTTACCAAGTGGATATAAGCTATCCCCAAAAGGAGTACTTCTCATAAGGTAATAATTGGTTTTCTTGAGGATATTATAGCAAGTTTTGGCTGTCCAAAAAGAATTGTCATTGATATTGCTGCATTCTTTAAGGCCAAACCATTGATTCAATTTTGATGAGTTTGGGATTACATTGATTCACTCAACTCCTTACTACCCTCAAGGGAATGGACTAGCAGAATCCTCCAACAAGATCCTTATAAAGATCATCAAAATATTGTTAGAGGAAAATAAGAAAACATGGGATTCAAAGCTCAAGTTTTCTCTGTGGGCCGACTGAGTGACCCCAAAGAGATATCTTGGTGTCTCTCCCTTTTATATTGTATATGGAATTGAGGCCATCTTTCCTTATCAGTTGGTTTTACCAGCGACAAAATTCTTCCAGGACTACCAAGGAGAACCTGATGACACGGTCAGGAGGATACTACAGTTGGTAGAAGTGCAACAAACTAGGGAGCAGATACTAGAAAAAGCACATGAAAATCAACATAAGGTCAAGCAGGAATTTGATAGGAAAGTAAAAAAATGAGGATTTCCTACTGGGAGATCTAGTGATAAAATTGGATGGACCCAAGAAGTACAAAGGAAAGCATGGTAAATTTGATGCCTTGTGGATCGGCCCCTTCAAAATCTATGAGATATTCAATAATAATACTTATAGGTTGAAGAATTTGAAGGGTGATAAAGTTTTTGGTGGCCCTGTTAACGGGCATTTTCTAAAAAAAGTTTTTGTTTGAATCCGTAGTCGACATCCCACCATTGTAAATACCGTTCCTATTTTTATGTTTATTTTTTTTTAAATAGCTAGACTCCATAACCCAATACTAAGGCACTGGAACTAATTTCTTGGAAGCTTGCAGGGAGCATGCCATCCCCTATGGAACCAAATGTTATCACATAAACTTCTCAAAGTCTTGTGGGTTTGTGGTTTCTACCTAGGTCTGTAATGTTTCCTGTCTCTCCTCCTTTTGTAGACCCAATCTTAATTTTTTCCTCTCGGTTTGTAGTTTTTCTTCTGTTAGCCTTAATCTGTTTAATCGACCTGTTTTCCCTTGATTGGATTGCCTAAGGAGTCTCAACCCTCTGTTTTGACGTTTTATCTATGGTTGATCACTTCCCTCTTTTCCTCTATCACTGACCCTTTTTCCTTCTCAAGCCTTCAACAATTCATCCAAGTATTTGTTTACAGAGGCCGAAGCCATAAGTTCAAATCGCAACATTTAGAGCGGCCTGATATGGACTCAAATCAAGCGAGTGAAGCAAGTTCAGTTTGGCGAAGGAATTTTCATGTCAAATATCAAAGATCGACGATGAATAATAAGCGTGGGAATCGGGAGTTTGGAACATTGTTGAAGTTATTTGTAAAATATATGAATCCCTGAAATCTAAATTCAGTAGGAGTCATCCGATCCAACAGGATGTGTGGCATCAGATTCGAATCAGGGAGAAAGTCATTTCAGGAAAGTTGAAGTGAGGAACGTACAGATTTCCTGAGTCCCAAAATGCCAATATTCATGTGGGCCATTTGATTCAAAGGGACACGTGGTGCCCGATATGAGAAATCGCGATTTCTCAAGTTTGGGGGTTTTAGCATGGAGCACATCGTAGATCCACGAAATGCGAAGTCTCGAAATTTGAATTCTTGAAATTTCACATAAGAGCCTCATGTCATGGCCCGAGGTCACATGACACAATGGGGAGAAGCTGTGCCAAGGCCAAAAATATTCATATTGTTCACAGAGGAAGATCTGCATGGTCTCGAGGAACCAGGGTTGACTTGAAGGAGTTGAGAATGTCTCTTGGAGCATTCATGGGTGTTAGGTCTCTTCCCGATCTCGATGAAAGTAGTTAATGGAAATGGGGGAGGTAGTTGAAAGATTGTTTCACCCCATAAATGGAAAGCATAGAAAAGCTGGTCATGGAGGAAGATTGTTAGCATAAAGGTCCCTTGTCAATGGATTTTGCTACAAATCCCATATCGATTTGATCTTGCGTCTGACAGAAGAATGCAAGTGCAGCCTGACAAAAGAAGATGCAGACAACATGCCTTGAATGCGATGACCAGAGCACACTCCTGGTGGTGGCAAGTTGTTCTGAGTATAAATACTCAGTTTTTATATTTTGTTATGGTCGATGGTTGAACTAAGATCTCGCATGTAAAGTTTTAATAAAGCATCTGTCTCTTTGGTTATGTATTGCAATTTGATACGTCTTGTTTAATGATAGTCAACCTTCTTTTCCACCTCTTTTACCTCTGATATTGAAGGCTTGGGCATGGATGATCCATTCCAGTTGTTTTAATCATGTTGTGATGTGTGTTTGATTTAAGAGGATCTTGTATTCAAAACTTTTCCTCCTTGGGCTATTGGAAGACCAGATGTCCATAAAAGTCCTTTACATTTTCTCCTCAAGTTCTTCCCCCTTCTCACCCTTAATACAACTCATTGTCTACAGTTAGATCAAGACCTCATCTTCTTTTGCATACCAGCCCAATTTTTTGAGTTAAAGTGATACTATCCTAATTTTGCATCCATTTGACTACCGTTAAATTATTCATTGTGACATAAGAACTGATGGGTACTGGGATTACCTCTGCTGCAATGCATAGGTGACTTATAGTGCTAACACAACACAATGTAGCAAGAGTTTCTACGTGGGCCCCGAGGAAGGTATATTAGATCACTATATACTTCTATTAAGATACTTCTATACAAGAAAGGGGTAATGACGATGGAGTTAGACAACTAAAATTCCCTGCGTGCATGGCGGAAGGGGGGAAGCACTAACAGAAATAAGAGAAATGGAAATGGAAGGAGGAATGGATAAGAGAAATAAGGAGGAACCCTTGGACCCAATCATGATGGACGACGACTAGATCAAGTGGATCATGGCGACAACTAGAAAGACGCGCAGTGGAGTACCCTACCAATATAAGGTGAATACCAAGAAGAGAGACATAGCCGTGAGGGAAGGCTTGGCGAGTGATGAAGAAGAGGTAGAGGATCTCTGGGATGTGGAGAAAATTGAGGAAATCCTATGCGTAACATATGAGAGGAAGACGAGAGGTCCAAGAGTGGGAAGAGAACGCGTCAATCCTATCCATATTAATGTTAGTGTGGAACCCATAAACCCATGTGCGACTAACACACCAAAGAGAACACCATTGTTTAGACAACCAAATTTTGGGAGAAGAAAGACAACCAGAAGTACATTTACACAAGGCACAACAACTGGAGGAGCCAGTTCAGGAAGCACTATTCAAGTATCTACATGTCGCAGAGGTAGTAGTTCAACATTCAGGATGGCAGGACACAATCCCACCATCAGGTTACCATAATTCAAAGGAGAAGCATTGGAAGACCCGAAAAAACATTTGTTTATCTGTGAGAAGATTTGGGAAGCAAAACAAATCACAAACATAGATACTAAACTTGCACAGCTAGTGATTACACTAAGGGATCACACACTGGATTGGTATATGAGTTTAGCTCCAAAAAATCCACTAGGGACAACCAAAACAATTGCAGACATCAAGAAATTGTTGATAAATGAGTTCCAGAAGCCAAGTTCAGAAGATTAGTACATGAATGAGATGATAGAAATCATAAAGTAACCAGGAGAATTTGTATGGAAGATTGACTAGATATTCAAGTTACTGAAAGGAAAGTTGAAATATATCATGACTGATATGCAACACATGAACATGTTTGTCAATTCACTGCTACCACACTTAAAATACCCATTACGACAACAAAAGTTTCATTCACAGGAAGAGGCTCTGCAGGCAGCCCTACAACTGGAAGAAAACCAATATCAACCGACAAATCCAACCATCAAAGAAACGAAGAAGGACTTGAATAACTTAACGTTCCATCTAAACCAGAACAAAATCAAAGACAAACGAGAAGTTGTTTGGTGTACCACATGCATAATGGAAGGACACCACAAGAATGAATGTTCAACATTCGTGCAATATATGGAAGCAGGAATGCCAAATCCATTACCAACGGGAGGACTATGGTGCGATATCTATAAGAAACCAAATCATGATCCATATCATTGTCCAATGATGTAGAAATACCAAATAGTCCCAAAGAGTTGATATCACAACTTTTGCAAGTCAGTGGGCCACAATGACAAATATTGTAGAACTATGGATTTGATGTGAGAGAGGAAATCGAATTCATATAGAGTGTAGGAAGAAATGATGACTAGGCAAGCCACATCACAATTTAACCAATTTCCAGCCCCATACAACATTACATAGCAGCAGTATAATACTGCGCAATAACCATATAATACTGTGTAGCCATAGTACAACACAATGCAACCTCAGTACAATACCACACAATACAATAAGGTGCCTCCATATAATGTGCCGAGAGGAGATCGAGCTGGCCACATAGGGGAAGGACGAGTGAGAGAAGGCTTTGGAAGAGGTAGGGGACTAATGGTATGTCACAACTATCAACAATCAGGGCATTATGCAAGACAATGTCCACTTACACTAGCAACTTGTATGTATTGTCGAGCATCGGAACATGATACAGAAGAATATCTAAAACTATTAGTACAGATCCAGGAAAAGAGGAATCAGAACAATCAAAATGTTCAGTGGATCTCAATCGAAGCAAGGGATGAAGGAAGGAACATCAACGTAGTTACACATGGAGGAGCTAAAACAAGAAACTACACAGATCAACAAGAACCAGTACAACATCAGTGGGTGAAGAATAACGTCAAATCAAGGAAGAATTTCGACACACAGAATGAGAAGGATATATTTAAGAAATCCATACAATAATTTCAGAAGGATGACATTGCATCGAATTCAACTGTGCAACAAAATAAAGAGGCCCTAGAGTACGAGATTCCTCCATTATTGGATCATACCAACGAAATACAACCCATGGGACAAGTATGTACAATCAAAGGCTTTTTGCAATTATGTGTAAAAGTATTGAATGATCCATAATCTGTCAAAATTTTTCAAAACATATTAGAACGATGTAGCATAGAGATAGAAGGAAAACTAGAACAAAAAATAGTCAATCACCTACATACAAGGAGAAGAACAAGTAGGGAGTTCAGACTGAATTCCAACATCAAAGACTTCAACATGGGAGATATCATACTATATCTAGGATCTCAAGTTAATGTATTACCAAAAAAGACCTAACAATGCATAGGAGAGCCCAAATTAAGATATTCACCTATTCAACTGAAACTAGCAAACCAACACAGAGTCCTACCAATTGGTAGACTGAAAGGAGTGATAGTAGACATGGATGGAGTGTTCCATAAATCAAACTTTCAAGTGATTGAAATAGTAGAAGGCACAACAACATATCCAATGTTGCTTGGCTTGGATTGGGAATTTGAAAACCAGGCCATAATCAACTTAAAGACAAGAGAAATGACATTTGATTCAGGAGAATACAGGGTCATTGCGCCATTAGACCCATCAGAAAGGGAAAGTTTTGTAGAACCCACTTTCTTAGACTTAGAGGAAATCAATCAGTTGTACAGAACAACTACGCATGATGAGGATTATGTAAACCCAACTGCATATGGGATACTCAGTTGGTGGAGCATTACCTCATGTGCGACAGACTCTGACATAGGTATAGAAAACTGGCAACAAAGGCTACATGAAGTTTCCACAAGAAGATGTGTATGAATAGACCACACAGTAAGATGGGTAGGCATGGAGATAAGGGAACCACCTAGTTTCCATGGAGTGAATGATCTAGAAGTATTCTTGGCACAATGCGAGGATGAAGTGTTATAAAATCAAAGACTCTTAGAAATTGATATACCACTCAAGGCCACACCTGAAAGATGGTGGGGTGCACACAAGGAAACCATCAAGGATTGGTACCAATGTAAGTGGTTACTGCACACAAGGTTTGGCACAAAACATAAAAGAAACAAGCAAAATAAGTATGATGGACAGGGGGCACCAGCAGAACACTTGGACGAGTGAAGAACACTATGGAAGATGAAACCCCCAGAGGAATGGCCTCATCATTTCATACACACTTTAGAGGGAATACCAGAAAATTGGTATATAGACAAGGAACTACGCAAAGGAACTATGAGCTGGATGGTATTACAACATAATTTTACAGTCACCTTCTCATTCTAGCATGAGTACCCTAACATAGATGCAACACTTAAGAAAATAAGAGGGGTGATATTCATCAAAGAAACAGAATTCAAACTCATAATATAAGAAAAACAACGGAAAAACCAAACAATAAAAGAACTATTGGCATGCTACCATGTGCAGGAAGAAGCACCAGATGACGACATTCAGTGCGATATTCATATCGAGGAAGAGGAAGGTGAGAGAGAAGTGGAAGGTCCACCTCTAGAATCATAATTTATTGTTGCACTGATCAAGGTGAAGAAATTCAACATTGGGACAGTTGAGAATCCCAAAATGGCCAACATTGGAGACTATTGGGATGAACAAACAATAGAAATCATAACAGATTTACTACACGAGTACAACAACCTGTTCCCCACAACATTTATAGAAATGAAGGGTATAGAAGGAGATCTAGAAGAAATGAAGATACCACTCAGAGCTGAAGCGAGACCGATCAGACAACGACCATACATATTAAACCCGATATATAAGCAGAAATTCAAAGCTGATATTCACATGATGCTCGAAGCCAGAATCATAGAACCAATGGAAGAATCAAAATGGATAAGCCTGATGGTAGCTCAGGAGAAAAAATAAGGCAGAATTAGAATATGCGTCGACTTGAGGAAATTGAAAGTTGCATACCTACATGACCCATTCCCTACACCTTTCACGGATGAAGTGTTGGAGAACGTAGGAGGAAACAAAGTTTACTCACTCACTGATGGATTCTGAGGCTACCACCAGATTAAGATAGCATAAGAAGACAGATACAAGACCACATTTTATAAAAAATGGGGATCCTACCAGTACACAGTCATGCTGTTTGGACTAAAGAATGCACCAACAATATTTTCCAAAGTAGCCATCGCTGCATTTAAAGAATTTATCCACCAATTTCTAGAGGTATACTTGGATGACTGGACAATTTATAGTCTATTGAAAGACCATGTAGAGGTCTTGTGGTTGATGTTAGAAATACGTATGAAGTACCATATATCATTAAACATCAAGAAATATATCTTTGGAACACCATTTGGGTTACTATTGAGTCATATAGTATGCAAACAAGGTTTACTAGTAGAACCTACAAAGATTGCAGTAATTGTTAACTTGCCACCACCAAAGACATTCTGTCAATTAAGAGCGACATTGGGACACACATGATACTAATTTTTTTTTATTAAAGGGTACATGAAGATTACCGCACCAATGGAGAAACTGTTAAGGAAAGATACAAAGTTTCAGTGGAATGATGACTGTCAACATGGTCTGGATACACTAAAAGAAAAGATGGTCATCGCACTAATACTAGTATTTCCAGACTGGGAGAAGACATTCCCTGTACATGTATATGCATCATCCATAGCACTTGGAGCTATATTAGCACAACCAGGAGTGGTATATTTGGATCAACCTATAGAATTTGTGAGAAAAAAACTATTAGAATCAGTGAAAAATTACAACACTACAGAGAGGGAAGACCTAGCTATGGTCTACGCATTATAGAAATTCAGACATTACTTATTAGGAAACATTTTAATATGTTCACATATCACTCAACCCTTAAATATTTAGTCAACTAGCCAGTGTTGGGGGGGATAATCTATCGATGGTTACTATTTTTTCAAGAGTTTGATTTTGAAGTAATAGTCAAGATAGGAAAGTTGAATGTAGGACCTAACCACCTATCAAGGATCACAAATGGAGAAGAACCTACAAATTTAGAATACAAATTTCCAGATGCAAAGTTATTTTCAATCCAGATCGTTGACAAATACTTCGCAGATATAATTTAGTACTTGAGTAGAGGTACTGCGCCACAGGAGTATAACACCATGCAAAAAAAAAAACCTATTAGTCTAGGCTGAGACTATCAACTGATTGCAGGACACTTATACAAAATGGGCGCAGATAGCATCTTGCGAAGATATGTGCTAGAAAACAAAAGACCAAGGGTTTTAGCAAAATCCCATGAGGGAATAGCAGGAAGACATTATGCAGGAAAAGCTACTATGCAGAAGGTATTTCACGTAGGACTATGGTGGCCAACCATTCACATAGACTTGAAGGAGTACTACCAGAGATGCGATGTATGTCAAAGGGCTGGTAAACCCAACATAAGAGACAAAATGTCATTACGACCACATGTAACATTGCAGGTATTCGAAAAATGGGCAATAGACTTTGTGGGATGAATCAACCCACCAACAAAAAGAATAGGAGAAAGGTACATTATCACCATGACAGAATACCTGACAAGATGGGTGGAAGAAACACCAATTAAAGATTGCAGTGCAGAAACAACAACACATTTTCTATTTGAATAAGTAATCACGAGATTTGGTTGCCCCAAAATTTTGATGAGCAACCAAGGCACTCAATTCATTAACAACAGTATCAAGGCTATGACTTAAGAGTTTGAATACCATCATCAAAGAGCACACCATATCACCCACAGGAAAATGGCACAGTAGAAGCATTTAACAAAATCCTGGAAAATGCATTAACAAAGATCTGTAATGCCAATAGGGACGATTGGGACCTCAAAATACCAGTAGTATTGCAGGCATACAAAACCACATGAAGTAATTTCACAAGGAACACGCCATTCAAATTGGTATATGGACAAGAAGAAGTGCTTCCATTAGAAGTTTTAGTACCCAGTTTGTGCATAGAAGCAATTACACACATGACGGAATGAGGCGCAGTACATGAGAGACTAAATCAGTTGATGATCATGGAGGAAGATAGGATCCTAGAAGGGTTCCACCAACAAGTTCATAAGGCAAGGGACAAAGCTTGGCATGATAGACACATAAAGAAGAAAAATTTCAAGGAAGGAGACTTAGTGTTGATGTATGACAACAAATCCATTCAACATCCTAGAAAACTCAGTATGCATTGGTTAGGACCATACGAGGTGAAAACTATCACAGATGGGGAAGTTGTACAATTGAAAGACTTAGGAGGTGCAAAACTCAGAAGGATGATTAATGGGAGCTGACTGAAGCTTTACAAGAACAGTCTACCAACCACAACTTAGTCACCGCGCAATCGAAAAAAAAGAAAAAAAAAAGGATGCCAAATGTTGGAAAAGGGGAAGACCCAAGGTTCATCTAATAGCATACCAACAAGCCCTAACTACTGACCCTTTCGGAAACACCTGCAAAGCAGATTCAGTCTCACCCGAATTAGCAATAGGGGGTTGCAGGACATAGGTGTATACAACCAGAGGAAATGCAAAGTGGATCCAAAACACTAACACACAAGAATCTAGTTATTATTTATCTCTCTTAATCCTACTACACAAGTTATATCTTAGATCTAACAGAATGATGCAATAAAAATATAACAGAAAGCATAAGAACACAACATCAATCACACAAAACAACAAGATATACGTGGTTCACCCTCTCCCAAGGGCTATGTCAACATAACTACATTTCTTGATATATTATTTGAAAACATATAGTTCTATCTGCACTCTTAGCTTGTATCTCTCTCTCTCACTCTCTCTCTCTCTCCCCTCCCTGTGCACCTAGCTGTAGGGTTGATCTTCACACCCAGCTGAATATCTTACAGTACATAATTCTCTCACACACAACACTTCTCTCTCACACAATACACAATAGTATCAACAACAATGATTATCCACAATAACGACGAACCCCTCTTCTATCATCTAGTTGCTTATTTATACATTATAATGACAAATGTCTAGGTGTCTAAAATCCTAGATACCAAAACCCTAGGTCATCTTGACCCGTACTTCTCGAGCTTTGCCAACCCATCTTTCCATATTTCCCGTGAGGTGCTCCAAAGAATCTATTGATGGATTTTTTCGCTTGATGAGTTGTGCACAATCTATCTTCCTTGTTGATCTATTCTCCTCGATATTCTCATCCAACGATTTGTTTTCCCTTTCTTTTCTCCTTCTTTTTTTCTTCTTTAACCACTTCAACCCAATCTTAGTCAATGTGTTTTCCATGCAGTTCGTACTTCTCCTTATTTCCTTAATCTTCGCTTTCTTCCATAACCAAGGGCCAACAGTCCCCCAACACTCACATGTGACTCGTACCGAGGCACTGCAGGTCTGAACCTTCTGTTTCATTTCAACTTCAGACTGTGTGGGGCAGCCTGTGCTTTATGATTTCTATTATGTCCCTCCCTCCCTTCCTTCCTTGTGCAGACTATCTTTTTTGTTTATGGTACCTAGTTTCAACTGCACCTCGTACCTAGACCCTTATCCTTATGCTTTTGCTGAAAGCTGCGGGGAAACTGGTTGTCATAGTACAATTTCAACCGGCTACCATTTACCAAACCTTCCTTCCATTCTCCCTTCAAAGTCTTCAACTGTGCAGCTCCTCCTTCTGTAACATATGCAACCTCATATGGCCCAAGCCAATGTGTCCTGAACATCCCTGGATGCTTTACGAACTTGCTGTCATATACCAATACCATATCTCCTTGCTTAAATGCTTTCTTCTTGATATGCCTATCATGATAGGCCTTTTCGCGTTCCTTATGTACTTGCTGGTGAAATCCTGCAATGAATATGTCTTCTTCCAGTTCTACCAACTGCACAAGTCTGTCTTGCACAACAACTGTGTCATCCATATTTGTAAATGTTGCAATTATTAAGCTAGGAACTAAGTATTCCATAAGTATGACTGCTTCTATACCATAAACCAACTTAAAGGGAGTCTGCATTGTCAGCTTCTTGCAAGTGGTTCTATAAGCCCATAACACTGTGGGTACTCTCAAATCCCAATCATCCCTTTTTACACTAAAAATATTCATCAACATTGTCTCCAAGATCTTATTGAAAGCTTCAACCGTACCATTCACCTATGGGTGGTATGGGGTTCTCTTTTGATGGTGAACTTCAAATTCTTGAGTCAAGGCTTCAATAGTATTATTAATAAAATGTGTGCCTTGATCGCTCATAAGGATCTTCAGGAATCCAAACCTGGTTATGATATCATAAAATATGAACTGTGCGGCTGTAGTTGCACTACATTCCTTAACTTCTCTTGCTTCTGCCCATCTTGTCAAATACTTTGTCAGAGTAATGATGTATCAATCTCTTGTGCACTTTCCTGGTGGGTTGATAGGTCCCATGAAATTAATGGCCCATTTATCAAACACTTGTAAGGTCAGATGAGGGGCTAAGGGAATCTCATCTCTTCTTGAAGGTTTCCCAACTCTTTGTCATACATCGCAGGCTCTGGAGTATTCCTTAGCATCTTTGTGCAAAGTGGGCCAACGGATGCCAGTTCTGAGAACCTTTTGCGTTGTTTCTTTCCCTGCGTAGTGTCCCCCTGCGATTCCTTCATGATATTCTGCCAAAATCAATGGTCTTTCTACCTCCATAACACATATCCTCAGGATATCATCAGTTCCCATCTTATATAGCTGCCCAGCTATAAGTGAAAAATCTGCAGTGCAAACTACCAACTGTTTCTTTTGAATGATTGTATATTCACGGGGTGCCATTCCTGTTGAAAGGAACTGGACTATCTTGGCGAAATTGTCATCAACCTTTCTGATGGACAACAACTGTGCAACTATCAGTGTATCCTTCAGACTAGTAGGTTCCTCTCCATCCTCTAACCTCGACAAGTTTTCATGTCCCTTATTCATTCTCCTTGGCTTGACCATGATCTCGAAATAATATTCCTGGAATAGTAGAATCCATATTCATATTCTTCCCCCCAATAGTGGCTTGTTGACTAATTATTTCAATGTAGAGTGATCAATGAACATTTTAAAGTGTCCTCCCAACAAGTAGTGCCGAAATTTCTGCAGTGCATACACCATGGCTAAACTAGCCCTCTCAGTGGTAGTGTAATTTATCTTAGTTATTGAAAGCTTCCTGCTAGCAAAGGCTAATGGGTGGTCGATATCTCCTGCTCATAGTTGTGCTAACACTTCTCCAATCTGGGAAAAACTGAGAAAATTACTTACTCCAATATGGGAAAACCATAATAGCTGCAGTGATCATTTTTTGTTTGAGTGTGTCGAAGCTCTACTGGCATTCTTCTGTCCATTGAAAGTGAGAATATTTCTTCAAAATATTTTCCATGGTTGTTGTAATCTGTGCATATCCCTTAATGAACATTTTGTAGTATGTGTTGATTAAGGTTGGTTGTCATTGATGTCAACCCGTGAAGAAAGCCTCGTAGCACAAAGGTTTGGGTAATGGACCCAATATTGTTTGATGTAAATATGACTCATTATTGTTTTGTCATGGTCGATAAGAAGTAAATATGGATGAATTCCAAAGTGGTCCCCTTATGGTGAAAGCCCTCACAGGAAGATGCTTTCTGGAGTAAGAGAACCCATGCTTAATTGTGGAATAACGAGATGACGGAAATTGAATTTGTCAGGGAAAATATTCTATATGAATATTTATTGTCATGTCATTTCCGGTGGTATGTGGAACGTCACATAATTGCTCACGGTTCGAGAGTTATGGACATGAGAAGTTGGAGACCCCAGGTTTGGGTAATGGACCCAAATTTGTTTGATGGGTAACGGTATGAGTTATGATATATTTTCAGATAATACTATTCTATATGGGTAGTACATGTCATGCCATTTCTGGTGGTATGTAGAACGTCACATAAATCCTCACGGTTTGAGAGTTATGGCCTTATGAAGTTGGAGGACCCTCATATGTCATCTAGAAGCCCTAAAAGGTCAAAGTAATCAAAGTGGTTTGAGAGATTTTAAAAGGTAAATAATAAAGTGAAGTGATGAGTGTATTATAATTCAAATTGAATACAAAATAAATAATTTTAATAATAAATTTAATGGAGAAATTAGAAGTGGACCCAACCCTAAAATTAGGAAAGTGGGCCAAGTGACCTAGAAGATGTTTTTAAGGAAGCTACTTAGAGAGTATAAATAAGAGGCAAGGCTCTCTCACTTGAATCACACTTGAGAATATTGAGGAAAGTGAAGAAAAGAACGCCGAAATGCAAGGAAGGATAAATTCTTTTGATGGTGCTTTCTAAGGTATGTTATTTACAGGTCATCTCAGCATTTTCACTATAAATTGTTTTGTATAATGATTCAGATCTTTAAATTGCTATGAAAGTGAGAAAACATATCCAAGTATCTGTGGTAAATAATTCAGCTTGTGGGTCATTGTATTTTTTGAGTTACACTCCGTGGAAAATAGGGTTTGTGGCCAATCCTGAAACTAGTCAAAATAAGGTGTTTCGGGTAAAAACGTTATAACTTCTTCATAGCAGATCCAAATTCAGTGAGAAAAAATGTGTTGGTTAGGATATAATGTTTAGTATGTTTTTTAACATTTTCATATTAATTCATCAAATATTTTGTGCGGGTCACACTCTACAAGGGCCGCTCTCTAGAATAAGCCAGAATTCAGCAAGGTATGCCATTTTTTCTATAACTCCTTTTCTGAGAGGTTCCAAGTAGTGAAACTTGAAGGAATTGCATAAAACACACTAAAGAAAACTTTATATCAGTTTTAGATCTTTATACATTACAGGTTCAAAGTTATGATTACTTCAAGTTAGGGTTGTTGACTAATCCAAAACTAGGCATGTGAGACTAAAGAAAAGTTTGATGAAAATGCTAGTCTCTTGCTTTTAAAGTTAAGGAAGGTTTGCAAGAATGTGATCATATACACCAGGTCTATTACAGAGCTACAAATCAGATTTTGATGATGAAATTGATGAGGGATTTCGGTTGTGGTACATGTTGAGTACATGGTTGTGACAAGTAGTTGATGAGTTGGTGCACATACATGAGGTGTATAGTTGATGATGTTGGTACATATTGATGAGTCATAGTTGATGAGTAGTTGACACATGTGTTGGCAAATGTTTAACAGGTAGCATATTCTTGTCATTGATGGAAATTAAAATAGTGAAGATGGCAGGTTCAGAATGTGCATCGATGGACAAACAGGAACAACGTAGGCTCAGGAGGAATTAGCGCAGAGTCAAAATTCTTCCAAGTAAGAAGGATGTGTAATATTGGAGGAGAAGCGTCACTGATCATTGGATCCCATCCAAAATTCCCGACAGCATGAGGGCCGTCAGATCTGAACAAAAACAAGAAGAGTGTGCGCTAAAGAGGAGGATAGATATCACGCGTTAGATCTGAGCGCAGGATCCGACCACCGTTGGATCGGGGAAAACCTGCACGGTGTTTAAAGTGCAAGGAGAAAATGGGCTCACAAAATCCTGAAAGTAGGAGGACTGTCCATCTCAAGGGGTTATGTGGACCGTTGATCATACTCCATATCGGAGTTTCGCGAATCGCGACATGGAGAGGCAAAGAAAAATAATGCCTCAATCGCGATATTCGAAATCGTGATTCAATCTCAGTCGTTGAATCAATACCAGATCTGAACCGTTGATCTAACCCCATATCGGAGTTTCGCAAATCGCGACATGGAGAGGCAAAGAAAACAATGCAGCAATCGCGATATGCGAAATCACGATTCAATCACAGTCGTTGAATCAAGATCAGATATGGACCATTGGATCAAGAGGACGCGTGGCGAAAGATCAGAGCACCATAAAGCTCCATCTCGGAGTTTCGCCTATCGCGACTTGGTGTGACAAGAACCTCTATCGAAGGAATCGTGAGATGCGAATTCACGATGAGATCTGGACCGTAGAATCATCGAGATCGTGGACCATTGATCTCAGCTCCATCTCGGAGTTTCACGGATCGCGACTTGGAGAGTCGAGATGCCTCATCTCCAGATTCACGAAATGAGAAATCGTGAAAGCGCTTTATGCATAAGCGTGTGGTCTCAGTCGGTGGTCACACCATCGAAGAGATGAAGAGAAGAGTACGTGCAGCCAAGCTCCATTTCGACGGTTCGGGGATCACGACTTGGAATGTCGAGATACTTCACAACGAGATTAACGAAATGCCGAAATATGAAATAAAGGCAAGTTTAATGAAGATCATTCAACGGTGCATATGAAACTAAAGGAGATCGGAGGGCTATTGTCGCATGACACAGTGAAACTGCTAGAAACCATTGATGGTTTCTACCAGAGGATGCGAAGAGACTTCTGTGTGATTTCCAGAGCAGTTGAAGAGTTACATGGAATCTGCCAGTGGAATGAAGACGATTCATGGAGGAAATTGACAGTTGAATGAGGGTTAGAGATCGTAACTCAAATAGAAAGGATGAGCTCGACTGTAATAGAGAAGACGAAGAATCTCAACTGCCATATAGAAAAAGGAATCTCAGCTTAACACCTAGTGATGATAGACATAGGGGTTGAACTGCTAGAGAAGTGGAAGAGTCGCGATGATGATCATGCAGAGCACTCGAGAGGTGGAGGAGATTGGTGTGGTATGAGGATGCAGAGGAATGGTGAATATTGCATGCACAAGATGCACAGAAGCTATATATACACGGTACAGAGAAGAGATTGGGTTGTTGTTTCTGGAGGAGTTTGTTGTGGTTGTTGTTGGTGAAGGTGATTCAGGTGTGAATAAGGAGGAGAGTGCAGTAGCTGAATAGCACAGAAGAGGAACTGTGCAGAGAATGGAGATGGTGCACAGAGCATAAAAATCAGAATACCAGACAGTGCAAGTGATGTGAGAAGAAAGGCAATGAGGCAAATAGAGCAACGAAATGCAACAGAACAATGATAAGACTGGTAAGCCATTGTTGAACACCATATCACTGTAATAAATTTATGTAGCAAAGTTTTATATTTTAGGTAGGTTGGGAGGTGCTCGGGAGGACTGTTGTCCTCAGAGGTTCAAGTGGGTGCTTGAACACAGGGAGTTGTAGCTTCCATCTGGTTGCAGCCAGAGAAACCAGGGTGGCAGGGTGGTGCAAGGGAGAACTCTTTTTCTCTGTTATACAGGTTGGTGCCTATATGATTGGAAGTTGGTGCTTTCATCCAGTTGGTGCTTGAAACACTCAGGGAGTTGGTGCTTCCTTCT
>ML777462.1:628629-699628 GCA_009831015.1 Picea engelmannii | reverse complement strand
GAAGGATAAATTCTTTTGATGGTGCTTTCTAAGGTATGTTATTTACAGGTCATCTCACCATTTTCGCTATAATTTTTTTTCTATAATGATTCAGATCCTGAAATTGCTATGCAAGTGAGAAAACATATCCAAGTATCTGTGGTGAGACATTAATATCTTGGGCCATTGTATTTTTGGAGTTACACTCCGTGGAAAATAGGGTTTGTGGCCAGTCCTGAAACTAGTCAAAATCAAGTGTTTCGGGTAAAAGTGTCATAACTTTTTCATAATAGATCAAAATTCAGTGAGACAAAATTTGTTGGTTACGGTACAGTATTTAGTATGTTTTTTAATAGTTTCAGATCATTTCATAAAATATTTTGTGCGGGGCACTCTCTACAAGGTCGCTCTCTAGAATAAGCCAGAATTCAGCAAGGTATGCCATTTTTTTCTATAAATCCTTTTCTGAGAGGTTCCAAGTAGTGAAACTTGGAGGAATTGCATAAAAAACACTGAAGAACATTGTGTATCAGTTTTAGATCTTTATACTTTATAGTTTTAAAGTTATGATTACTTCAAGTTAGGGTTGTTGACTAATCCAAAACTAGGCATGTGAGACTAAAGAAAAGTTTGATGAAAATGTTAGTCTCTTGTTTTTAAAGTTAAGGAAGGTTTGCAGGAATGTGATCATATACACCAGGTCTATTACAGATCTACAAATCATATTTTGAAGATGAAATTGATGAGGGCATTCGGTTGTGGTACATGTTGAGTACATGGTTGTGACAAGTAGTTGATGAGTTGGCGCACATACATGAGGTGTATAGTTGATGACATTGGTACATATCGATGAGTCGTAGTTGATGAGTATTTGACACATGATTGGTATATGCTTTGTACATGGTTGTATGCACTTTTTTATGGTACAGGTTGATTACAGGTTGGTGCATGGTTGATGCACTTGTTTATGGTACAGGTTGATTACAGGTTGAGGTACAGGTTGATGCATGGTTGATGCATGGTTCAGATTTATTGATACAATTTTACAAAGGTATATCTCACAGTGATAGTGTGATAGTGGTTCCATAATTCTACTTCTACTTCAGGGTGGTAGGATGGGGCAAGGATAGGTGGTTGTAGCCGGAGAACATTGGGGGTTGTAGCCTCCTTTTGGTTGTAGCCAGAGAATTGGGGAGTTAGAGATTCCCTCAGGTTGTAGCCTGAGAAACTAGGGGGTTGGAGCCTCCTTCGAGTTGAATCTAGAAAACAAAGGAAGTTGGTGCTTCCAATGAATATAATTCTTCAAGACATATAAGAAAAAACATTTTGAGGTTTTCTCCCGAATTAGGTTTCCACGTAAAACACTGGTGTATGTGTATGTGTTTGATTGTTTATTTCTTACTGGTCATTATTGGATAATAATTCTACATTGATATAACATTTGAGGAAAAAGGATTATAATTGCGCTATTACTGATTCACCCCCCTCTTAGTAATCCAACGGTATCTAGTATGTCCTAGCGTAGTGCACAACTGTCTAACTAAAGATGGATCTACCAGAAAACCCTACTTACACACAATATGGCCTAGCAACACTCCAAAGGGTGAAAATAAGATGCACTTCTTCAAGTTCAGGGAAATATGAAATTGCCTTCACTTATCCAACATTAGTCTTAAACATTCAATATGATTTTGCAATGAGATAAAAATAGTCCAATCATCAAAATATGCTTCCAAAAATTTATGTAAAAATTCCTTGAATGCTCCGACCACCACCCTAGAAAAGATGGCTGGTGAATTCTTCAATCCAAAAGGCATCACTTTGTATTGGTAGGATCCCCATTTTGTTGCAAATGTGGTCTTATGGTGATCTTCCTTGGAAATCATGATTTGGTGATAACTTGAAAATACATTTGTGAAGGAGTAAACTTCTTGTCCTCCTACATTATCTAACACTTCATCAGTAAATGGTGTAGGGAATGGATCATGTAAGCATGAATCATTCAATTTCCTCAAGTCTACACAGATTTTGATCTCTCCTATTTTCTTATCTTGAACCACCATAGGGCTAATCCATTCTGACTCTTCAACATGTTCTATGATTCCTGCTTCCAACATTCTGTCTTGTTCAATCTTGACTTTCTGCTTATATTTGGGATTCAATTTGTAGGGTCTCTGCTTGACTTGCCTTGCATATGGTTTCAAGGGGATCTTCATCTCTCCCATGGGCCCTTTAATTCCATTAATGTCCTGGCAACGAAACCATTTGTTGGAACAGGGGAAGACCCAGGGTATAGCTCTAACAGTGCACCAACAAGACCTAACTACTGGCCATTTCAAAAACACCTGGGAAGTAGATGAAGTCACACCCGAAGTATCAATAGGGGGTTGTAGGACACATGTGTATACAACCAGAGGAAATGCAAAGTGGATCCAAAACACCAAAACACAACAATCTAGTTATTCTTTATCTCTCTTAATCCTACTGCGCAAGTTATATCTCAGATCTAACACAATGATGCAATCACAATTTAACAAAAAGAAGAAGAAGACAACATCAATCACACAAAACAACAAGATATATGTGGTTCACCCTCTCCCTAGGGATATGTCAACAGAATTGCGTTTATTGATATATTATTTGAAAACACATAGTTCTATCTGCGCTCTTAGCTTGTAGATCTGTTTCTCTCTCTCCCCTCCCTGCGCACCCAGCTGCAGGGTTGATCTTTGCACCCAGCTGAAGATCTTACAATACAGAATGCTCTCACACACAACACTTCTCTCTCGCACAATACACAATAGTATCAACAACAATGATTATCCATAATAATGATGAACCCCTCTTCTCTCATCTAGGTCCTTATTTATATATTACAATGACAAACGTCTAGGTGTCTAAAAACCTAGATACCAAAACCCTAGGTTAGCTTGACCCGTACTTCCTGGGATTCACCAACCTATCTTTCCATATTTCCCGTGAGGTGCTCCAAAGTATCTATTGGTGGCTTTTTCTGCTTGTTGATTTGTCCATGATCTATCTTCCTTGTTGATCTGTTCTCCTCGATCTTCTCATCCAACGTCCTATTTTCCCTTTATTAGCTCCTTCTTTTATGCTTCTTTAACCACTTCGACCCAATCTCAGTTAATGTGTTTTCCATGCAGTTCGTACTTTGCCTTCTTTCCTTAATCTTCGCTTCCTTCCATAACCAAGGGCCAACACCAAACGGTACCAACAAAGGTATAGTGCGTTGAAACAAGAAAGAGCATGAAAACTTAGGAATACAAGCTCGGTGAGGGAAAGGCCAATGTCCAGTTCAAAATGGAAACAAGCGGGAAAATTAAAGACGAAAAAATTAGTACTAATTGATGTAAGCATGCAGAATTGAATTCCGGAAAGGACCGATGGGATGCTGCATTAATCACGCCAAATGGAGATGGCAAGGGTGAGTAATGGAAAGTATGAAGGAACTGAAGGTTCATTGAATCCATAATAAAGGTATAATCTTTGACAAGATTCATACAATGCCCATACAAAGAAGGGATGCAGGAGAAAACAACCTATTGAGAGACTAGAAAAGACAAAGATCATTAGAGAATACGAAGCATAGAGCAAAGTTCATAGAGGTTACAAAGGTCACTGAGCTCGATGAACGAACAGATTTTCCACCATGGCACCACCAAAAAAAGCATAGCTGAGATAGATTGCCAGACACTCCAGAGTTAGAGCCAGGGAACAAGTACAGTCATAGTTAACCAAACAACAATCGCCAGAGGTCGTCAATGTCGACGAAATCCCATCACCAGATACAACACCAATGAACCCCACACCTATGGTAGATAAAAACAAATAGACAACACCCGAGGGCATGAATGTGAATATGACGGAAGAGGAACAAGGTAAAAAAAACTAGGGCACGGGCATCCAAGCACAACCAGAGAACCCTGAAGAAGCTCTGAGAGTCAATAGGATGACTACAAATCAGGAAGCAGTGGTCAAGCCAGATGAATCTCAAACAACCATTTCAGACCATCCACAGGAGGGAGCAATGGAGGATGTCGTGGGCTGGGTAGAACAATATGATGAAGAATGACCAATGGAGTTTGGAACCTCGAGTTAGACACCACAGAAAAGGACAAGCAATAGGTACCTAGGTCACCACGCAAACAACCCATTGCAGTCATTGTTTTGTTGTGTATACCAGAAGGGGTACGTGTGAAATCATACTTGCTAGGTTATGTCGAGAAGCTAAAATACTCGGACCATGATGTAATGGACATAGACATGTTCCTGGAGTTCACAAAGAAAGCCTACCTATAGACAATGGGCTTAGATCTATTTGGGGAACTGGTTTATCAACCACTCCAGTGGGCAACAAGGTTAGCAAAAATGGGCATTTTAGGTCTATTGGAACTACCACACTTTGGAAGAGGATAGTATGCCAGTAGTTGTGTCAAATAGTTGATGGAAGTCACACATGGTGGAGATATATGGATGGACAAGCTCGTCTCAATAGAAGTAGATCTCATCGCGCATATTACAGGGTTTCCATTATGGGGCATGGATCTCGCACAATTTCTTGATGATAAAACAAAGGAGAAATCACTCACTAAGGAGATGAAAAATAAATACGACACTAATAGGGGGATGCGCAGAATCATCATCAAATGGATCGACGATGCTACGACATGAATGGCCACAAAAATCATGGCCTGCAAGATGCCAAGAAAATGTTGCAAGGAGGAAGTCCTGGATTGGGTTGTCACAGTTGCAGTACAGTGTGCCGAGGGCACCACAGTTAGCTGGGCTCCTAACCTTTTGAATCTATTTCTAGATGACTACAAGGATGCACAGGATCTAGGAACAAAATTTCATTACTCATGGTTGCTCATGCTGATAGCCATTATGGGATGGAAGGAATTAGAATATGCATTTTTCTCCACCAGACCCAAGCCAAATCATGGAGAGATATTTTTATCACTTGGCTCTGCGTCAGACGCCAAGCATAGGAAGATGAACACAGTTTTATTTGAAGGATACATTCATGATCTAGAGGATGCCTTCACCAACCTCTAGAGAATAACACCGCATGTTGTTTCTTACTATCAAGGAATAGATAACTTCAAGGCCACTCAACATGCGATGTAAATATAGGCGCGGAAGGACCCCAATAAGCAGTGGCTACAATTGCACTATTGCATCAGGGAGGGTGACATAGAAATGGCTATCAAGGATTGGGAAGACGATTGGAGGATCCCAGTCCTTACTCAAGACACACCTATAGGAGCAGAGGAAGAGGAGGTAGCGAAGGGAGAGACATAGCCCCAGGAAGTCCCAGTGCCCAAGAAACCAAGGATAGACCAGACCAAAACAAAGAATACAAAAGAAGGGACATCTAAGATAGGAACCCAGAAGGGGAAGAATAATAATACGCAGCCGCCCCAAGTACAAAAGAAACAGGCCGAAGCAGTGCATGGGACTACACCAAGTCCTAATCCACAAGAACTAGGCCTTACTAAGCGATCAAGTAATCAAACAGGAGATGCGTGTAAAAATATGAAGGCTCATAGAACACCTCCAGAGTACACGATTACAGAGGACGATGTAGAAATGATATCCCAAATGTTTCAGGATTGTACATATGAGGATTTTGAGAATGATTTTCACCACAGGGACATATTTCAAGAGGAGCTGAAAGAAATGAAACAATTCCTCAAGTAGATCGAGGAAGCACAGGCAGTCGGAAGAAGTACTAAAACAGACCCAACATCAACATAGATAGGAGAAGAACCTGAAGCAAGTGAGCAGGATACAGTCCACACAATACCATGACCAAGTTCAACATTCCATATTACACCCAACATGTTGTGGATGGATGAAATCATGGGGAAGACACCCCTAAAGGAGTTATCTCAACTCCAATTGGTATTTCCGCGCATGCCATCCAAAGCTCTACATAAATTATAAGTTAGTGTTACCCAAGAGGTACAGTCTCATGCATGCAAAAAAACAACTGAATTACAATAGGTAAAGGATAAATAGGATGAATTCAAGGAATTAATATATGAGAAGGCCAAGTTCAAGACCCAAGAGGAGAGGGAATGCGTGACTGGAATGGAACAAAAAGTGGTTAGAACTTATGAGAAGATTCCAAATACCACGCAGAGGGCCGAACTCACAGCAACAAAGAAGATTGATCATATTGCGCAGGAAATCAATCAATATCAGCAGGAGATTGAGAATCTCTGTGAGCATATTACATCTACAAATCCACCAGAGGTAAGAGGGAAAAGGAAGAAGGAGGCAACAGAGAAGATACAGGAGATAGATTGACATGTTCTCACAGCAGTTGACTTGTTCGACAAAGCAACACAACTTTAGATAAAGCTGCAGGAGGATCAACAGGTCCAACAGTGGGACAAAGAAGAAGAAATGATAAGTGCAGTTATCCAAGATCTCAAGAAAAGGCAGAAGAAAATGTCCATCACAAAGCATGTCAAAGGGGTGAAAAATATGAAAATATTATAGGCATAACTCACCATCGTGCAAATGCAGAAAAATGAGCGCCAGGTTCAAATGGAACCGCTCCAGGAGCGAGTACCAGAGGTCATTGCAAAGGAAGAGGAAGCTAAAACACATATGGAAAAGACCCAGGTAGAGTGTGAAGGGTTGATCAATGATGAAATTGCCTTACAAATAGTAGATGCACTCAAGGAGAAGACCGCGTAGGCTCAAACGCAAGAAATAGAGCTTAGGGAAAATTTCCAGATGATCACCAGGGATATCAATGAAGCTCACAAAGGTTAGGTGGCTTGGGACAAAGTGGAAAGAAAGGTTATTTTGGGAAAGAAGGCATGCATGAGGGGAGTGAAATATGGAAGGAAGAGTAGCATGCGCGCATGCATGGAAGACCTAATGACGCTAGGGTTAGGGTTTTTGGTAATACATTTTAATGGTTGGAGAGACAAGAACATATAAATATAGATACCTAGATCTCATAGAAGGGTCGATTGATATAGAGAGGCTAAGGGAGGAGTCTGGTTTTGATAAGTAATGTTGTGATATTTTGTTGTACGGCCTAATTTTGTAAGCTATTGAGTTGGAGAGGAGTAAGGAGGGTAGATATTGAGGGTTGGATTGCAAGATAAGGAGCCTGGTGTGATCTAGTTTGCCTCATAATATATCTCAATATGACTGAGAAGAGTTGTAAATCATGCGGTGCTGTAGTTGTGGAACTACTATAATAAAAGAGCTTGAGAGCCAGATCTTTGTGGATGTAGCCTAGGAGGGGGTGAACCACCGTAAAACCTATGTTATGTGATTGAATGCATGTGTTTCTTTATTTTCTTTAGTAGTTGTCGCTATGCTAAATGAATGAGTTGATTATATTCTATACATGATCGTGAATGATAGTCTATTGCATTAATAAGTTAAAATAGAACTCTCATCATACATTTATCAGATCCCCACTCAATCCTGGGCTACAAACAGATGAGTATTGCAACCACCCATTAAGACTATCTCAAGAAAGATGACATAGTGCACTCTATGCTCTGTGTTGCCTTCTGGTTTACTAGGAGGGCTGATAGTTTTAGAGGCTTTGTAGGAACCCCAAACAAACATGAACCCTAGGTCACTCAAGCTAAAGATACAAAATCAGACATATAAATACTAACCAACAAGATGTCACCCTGATGTTGTGTTCCCGGTCGATTGGGAAAGATAGTGTCGAGAGTGTTCCTAGGTTTGGGATCAAAATGTCGAAAGATGGAGCAGATGTTTTCCCTAGTTAATCCTCCTATGTGATTGGTACCGGGGTTATGCGCAAAGCTTCTGAACCTTCCTCATATTCATATATGGTGATTAAATCTATGAGGATAGTAGGCATACCCATCCCACTTTATTCTCTTGAAGTCCTCCGCTAAGCTGAGTAGTCAATGATGATACTGCCTGTGGTGACATAGGGCTGGGGTTTTCTTGATCAACGGTCTCCTCTAGTGGAATTGTTTCTGAGCCATTTATCTCTTCCTCACGATTGCTTGTATCGGCTAGGGTAATCCTCAAGGGTTCTATCAAAGGGTTAAGTGGGGAATCTTCCCATAACCTTTGGATAACTCTTTTGACTTCTTCCAGTAGCAATATACCCCTCCTTCGTGGCTCTACTACTTATACTACTCTGTTTTCTTCTCTTACCTTGAGCGATTCTTGAGCTATCTACTCTATAGTCTCAACTTTATCATCCATAGTCATTACTTTGAATTTTTTCATATTAGGGTTATCCCTTCTATGGAGCACCTCCTCCCAGTATTGGGAGACCTCTGTAAAGATCTCATCTTCGAAGCTATCATGAGAATATGGCCAATATGAGGATACCTACGATGTGTGCTGGAGAACCAAGCCTTTTGGATCATGTTTGAGAAAATGGCCTGTGGAGAACCAATACTCAAGCTGACTCAATCCGTCTTGTTTCACCTATGCAGAGTATTTTTCCATGTCAAACCCGATATGAAAACCATATGGTATGAATTCCCTCTTCTTGTCTTTTACCAGGGAGGCATTATAGCCTTACAAAATGGTCTAGTAACAAATTTCTGCGAAAATGAGACGGTTTGGGACATGAATGGGGAGTAGTTGTGGTGTGCTAGTAGCCCCGAACAATATGATATAAGTGCTTGTTTCTTCAAAATACCAGTGGCCCACTTTGGAAATAGTCTTTTTGGCTACCATCAAAAGCCTTGGGCATTCTTTTCTAAATATAATGAAGTTCACTCGGGCTATGAACTCATCGCATATCAGGGTATGGAATTTATTGTACCTATTTTCCCACAGAATGTTGAAATAAACATGCATGGGTAACTCAACAACATGCCATCTCAATTTCATACATGCGAAAACATTTCTTGCACATGTCATGTCCAACAGGTACAATTCCATGTGGAAATATGGTGTTTTTCCATTCTTTTTTGTCTGGGCCTGTAGGATGTTAGTGCTTAGCTGTTTGGAAAAGATGGGTACCTATTTCAAGCTGCTCTAGAAGATTGCCACGGTATATGCCAAGGGAATCCACGCTTCTGAAAACTTAGAGCAATATTTTTCCCCATATAGTTGACAGATTAAAGCCATTAAATACATATATGACTCTCTAAGGTTTACCATGCTATACCATTCGTTTCTCTTGTTTGTGAAATTCTTATATTCCTTACACCACGAGGCTAGTTACATAATAGTGTCATGGAACTCATAAAATCTGACCACAAATTTTGTATTTATTCTCTCCTTTGGGTCTCTGAGTTTTTAGTACTTATATACCTTTACTGGAAGAAAGACACCAACACATTCTCCCTCCTCATTATTGACTATGAATTTCATCCTGTCTATGTGATCAATAATCCATCCTAGGGTTTAGATGTAGGGTAAAACTAGGGTCTGACATGCCACCATATGAAGATATGATCGCCTAATGTTTGGGAAAACCTGGTCATCCAATATCCTGATATCTAGGTCGCTGTGAGGTGTGACTCCGAGTAATCTTCCTGATTGGTTTTGTTAAAAATATCTCCCCAATGTGGGAGAATTACTTTAGACTTGGAGCTCGCATCTAATTCGTCGAACGTCAGAGGTTGGGTAAACTGTGTTTTGGTAGATGTGTGGATAACCGATTCTGTCTTTGAGAAAAAATCAAGCTCCCTTGTAGCGCCTGGTGTAGACCCTTTGCTAACCTCCAGTTTTTTCATTTTGGCCATTCTTGGTGAGTGTCTGGTCGTTGGCTTCCTTGGAGGCATTTTCTTGTAGAAAATAAAAATATTATAGTAAGCTGCCAACCAACCTCGACAAGTGTTATTGATGCAATCGTAAGTGTAGAAATGGTAAAGACAATCCTTAGCTCTTCCTTGCAAGAGATTAACCTGGTCTTACTAGTAATCAAAGTTAGAGACTGCGTTGTAACCTCCTCGATGATTTCTCTCGCTTCTTTGTCTACTTCGGGAGATAAGTGATTTGTGAACATAATACCATGTTTGGGCATTGTTATCCCCCACTTTAGGGATAAATAAGGAGATTATGTCTCGAGGCCCACAGGTCCTAGACATGGAATATCGAGAGCCAGATCGATTTGAGCATGGCCCTGGGGGGCCCATATTTTTATTTCTTCAACACCTCCACTTTGTCAACAACAACATCATCCATCACCTCGATCGGGTCTTGTAGCATAACTGGATATTTCTCCATGAGGTAATGAGTTCGGGTATCATGGTATGTGTCACTCAATCCTCAAAACCTTTGAATATGTGTTGATTAAGGTTGGTTGTCATTGACGTCAACCCTTGAAGAAAGCCCCACAGTACAAAGGCTTGGGTAATGGACCCAATATTGTTTGATGTAAATATGACTCATTATTGTCTTGTCATGGTTGATAAGAAGTAAATATGGATGAACTCCAAAGTGGTCCCCTTATGGTGAAAGCCCTCATGGGAAGATGCTTTGCGGAGTAAGAGAACCCATTCTTAATTGTGGAATAATGAGATGAAGGACAATGATTTTTTCAGGAAAATATCCTATATGTATAGTTCTTGTCATCCCATTTTTGGTGGTATGTGGAACGTCACATAAATCCTCATGGTTAGAGAGTTATGGCCATGAGAAGTTGGAGACCCTAGGTTTGAGTAATGGACCCAAGTTTGTTTGATGGATAATGGTATGAGTTACGATATATTTTCAGATAATATTATTCTATATGGATATTACATGTCATTCTATTTTTGGTGGTATGTGGAACGTCACATAACTCCTCACGGTATGAGATTTATGGCCTTACGAAGTTGGAGGACCCTCATATGTCATCTAGAAGCCCCAAAAGGTCAAAGTAGTCAAAGTGGTTTAAGATATTTTAAAAGGTAAATAATAAAGTGAAGTAATGAGTGTATTATAATTCAAAGTGAATANNAAATAAATTATTTCAATAATAAATTTAATGGAGAAATTAGAAGTGGGTTAACCCTAAAATAAGGAAAGTGGGGCCAAGTGACCTAGAAGATGTTTTTAAGGAAGCTACTTGGAGAGTATAAATAAGAGGAAAGGCTCTCTCATTTTAGTCACACTTGATCATATTGAATATCTATAAGTGTCTAAGGTAACCAAGGATATATAAGCTGAAATTCTGAGGGAAGGTGAAGAAAAGAAGGCCGAAATGCAAGGAAGGATAAATTCTTTTGATGGTGCTTTCTAAGGTATGTTATTTACAGGTCATCTTAACATTTTCGCTTTAAATTTTTTTATATAATTATTCATACTATGAAACTAATATTCCATTGATAAAACATATCCAATTATCTATGGTAAAAACTTCAGCTTTTGGGTCATTGTATTTTTGGAGTTACACTTCATGGAAAATAGGGTTTGTGGCTAGTCCTGAAACTAGTCAAAAACGGGTGTTTCGGGTAAAAACGTCATAAATTATTCATAAAAGATACAAATTAAGTGAAAAAAAATGTGTGGGTTAGGTTACAGTCTTTAGTATTCTTTGTAACATTTTCATATCAATTCAAAAAATATTTCATGTAGGGCACGCTCTCTAGAATAAGACATAATTCAACAAGGTATGCCATTTTTGCTATAACTCCTTTTTTGAGAGGTTCCGAGTAGTGAAACATGGAGGAATTTGATAAAACACAATGAATAACATTGTGTATCGGTTTAATATATTTATACATTACATGTACAAAATTATGATTACTTCAAGTTAGGGTTGTTGACTACTCCAAAACTAGGCATGTGAGACTAATGAAAAGTTTGATGAAAATGCTAGTCTCTTGTTGTTGAAGTTAAGGAAGGTTTGTAGGAATGTGATCATATACACCAGGTCTATTACAGAGCTACAAATAAGATTTGTATGATGAAATTGATGAGGGATTTTGGTTTAGGTACATACTGAGTACATGGTTGATACAAGTAGTTGATGAGTTGGCACATACATGAGGTGTATAGATGATGATGTTGGTACATATTGATGAGTCATAGTTGATGAGTAGTTGAAAAATTATTGGTACATACTTGGTACATGGTTGGATGCACTTTTTTATGGTACAGGTTGATTACATGTTATTTGGTACAGGTTGGTGCATGGTTGATGCACTTGTTTATGGTACAGGTTGATTACAGATTGAGGTATAGGTTGATGCATGGTTTGATGCATGGTTTAGATTTATTGGTACAGGTTTACAATGGTATATCTCATAGTAAAAATTTGACAGTGGTTCCATCATTCTACTTCTACTTCAGGGTGGTAGGATGGGGCAAGGACAGGTGGTTGTAGCCACCTTTCGATTGTAGCTGGAGAACATAGGGGGTTATAGCCTCCTTCTAGTTGTAGCTAGAGAATTGGGGAGTTGGAGCTTCCCTCAGGTTGTAGCCTGAGAAACTAGGTGGTTGGAGCCTCCTTCCAGTTGTAGCTGGAAAACAAAGGAAGTTGGTGCTTCCAATGAATGTAATTGTTCAAGACATACAAGAACAAACATTCTGTGGTTTTCTCCCGATTTGGGTTTCCACATAAAACATTGGTTTACTGTGTATGTGTATGTTTATTCATTTGTTCATTTCTTATTTACTTTGTAGTTATTGTATGATAATGCTACATTGATATAACACTTGGATTATATGGTTAAAAAGGATTAAATTTCTCTATTACTGATTCACCCCCCCTCTCAGTAATCCAACAATTGGTATCAGAGAAAGTTCCTTCAAAAATCAGTTTAACCACTAAAAGGTAGATCATGGAGAGTACCAACTCATATAAAAATGGAATACCACAGTTTGATGGAAATAAGTATTCTTTTTGGAGCATAAGGATGAGGACATATATACAGGCACAGGGATTTCAGGTTTGGCAATCAATTGTAGATGGATGCAAAGCACCAAGAGTTCCACCAACAAATGACAAAGTAATAAAACTCAGTGAGAATAATTCCAAAGCCACAAATGCCCGTTTGAATGGTCTCAGTGATACTGTATTCACTAAAGTTGCACACTGTAAATCCGCTAAAGAGATTTGGGACAAGCTTCAAAATATTTTTGAGGGAGATACAAAAGTCAAAGAAGCAAAGCTTCATACTTACAAAGGTTAGTTCGAATAACTAAAAATGAAGGAAAATGAAGATATTGCAGCCTACTTCTTATGAGTCGATGAAACAGTGAATGCAATCATAGGATTGGGAGAAGAAATTGAAGAATCTGTAATTGTTCAAAAGATACTAAGATCTCTTCCTATGAGATTCAACCCTAAGATATCAACACTAGAAGAAAGATCAAATCTGGAATCAATAAGCATGGACGAACTGCATGGAATATTCATAGCATATGAAATGAGAAATGAGCAGGAAAATCCAGATGTAAAAGAAGAAGCCTTCAAGGAATCCAAAAGATAAAAGAAAAGGAAAAAGGAACAAGAAGAATGTAGCAGTAGTAGTGACACCTCAGAAGATGATGAAGAAGTGGACAACTTCGTCAAAAGACTGAACAAGGGAACCAACAGTGGGTATAGAGGTAAGCTCCCTTTAATTTGTTTTAAATGTGATGGTATTGGTCATTTTGCTAACAAATTTCATCATAAGAAAAAGAGAAATGATGAAGGTTACTCAAAATGAAAACACACATATAAAGGTAAAATAACTACAAATAAAGATTTGAAGAAAATCTTATACACCAAAGAAGACATCTCATCATCAAATGAAGATGAAGTCAGTGACAATGAGATAGGAAGAGTTCTATTCATGGAAGTAAAAGACTCTAACAAAGAAGACACCAAAGAAGCCAAATAAGAATGTGAAGAAGTCGAAGAAGAAATTGAAGAGGCAGAAGTTGACTATCAAGAAGAATTAATGTGTGCCATAGAAGTTATCAGACGAGAAAACAAGAAAAACAAGAAACTACAAGCAGAACTAGACAAGAAAAAGGACACTCGAGAACTAGAACAAATGATCACAAAATTGAAGGTTCAAATAGAAGAAAATAAAATAATTGAAGAAGCACTCAAAGAACAACAAGAAGAAAAGGACAAAATCATTGGAAACTTGGAAGCAGAGGCTGTCACACTAAGAAATGATATTCAAAAGAAAAATATGAAAAATAGCTCAAAAGTTCTAGATGACATTATCAACAATAAAAAACCTCATTTTGAAAAGTTTGGACTTGGATACAATCAGACAGAAAAAGAATTAAGCTCCAAAACAACAGAGAAAGAAAAAAATCCAAAGAGCTATGCCGAAACAATCAAAGAGGATAGGAAGATATACAAGGAATATTACAGGGACACTCCTCCACCAAGAAGATTCATATTTCAGAATAAAAAATAGACAGATAGGCCTCAAGAAGAAGAAGGATTCATAAGAGCACCTCCTTTAAGAAGATATTCAACGCCCAGGTATCAAACTATGTTTTTTGGTTTATGTTATGCATGTAATAATTTTGGACATAAAGCTATGAATTGCAGAGCTAACAACAGGAACAGTAACAACTTTGAGAGTTATATACAAAGGGATTATTCAAGGAGACCTAGTGACACAAAAAGAAGAAGTTACAACAGGTTTTAATCTTTGAGAACTGAAGTGGAATGTTACAAATGTAACAATTTTGGACACATGGCCAAGGATTGCAGAATGAAATTCCCTCCTAAATAACCTCAACAAAATAACAACAGTCACAGACAAGAACCTCAGAAAACGACATGGATAAGAAAGAAAGATCAGTATAACAATGAAGAATGCACAGTTGCTTTACAAGCTAAGCAGAAGAAACATGGTTGGTATGTTGACAATGGATGTTCAAAACACATGACAGGTGATAAAGAGAAATTTCTTACATTACAAAAATAAATAAAAATGGATTAGTCTCCTTCGGAAATGATAATTCATCCAAAATCATTGGAGAAGGAACAATCTGAATTGGGAACAAGAATGAAAAGGCACAAAATGTTCTACTAGTAGAAGATACGAAACATAATCTTCTAAGTGTGAGTCAAATGTGTGACCAAGGTCATAAACTTACTTTCGATTCAGAAAAGTGTGAGATAAGAAAAGAAGGTTCAGGGAAATTGGTCGGTACAACTGCAAGAACTTCAAACAACATATATGTGTTAAGTGAAATTGGAAATTAGAAGTGTTGTCTAGGAAAGGAAGATGAAAGTTGGCTATGGCATAGAATAATGGGTCACATGCATTTTAATAACCTTGTCAAAGTCAGCAAAAGAGAAGCAGTTAGAGAAATTCCCCAGATCATGAAACAAACCAACACTTTATGCAAGCATTGTCAACAAGGAAAGAAACCAAAGACTAGGTTCAAATCAAAGGAATAGTTAACAACAAGACCACTGGAAATTGTGCACACTGATGTAGTTGGGCCAACTACAACAAAGGTCTTAAAAGGTGAAAAATAATTTATTTTATTAGTTGATGATTATACAAGAATGACTGCAGTTTTATTTCTCAAGAACAAGTCAGAAGCTTTTGAAAACTTCAAGATATACAAGGAAATGGTTGAAAGTGAGATGGATTCAACAATAAAATGTTTGAGATATGATAATGGAGGAGAGTTCACTTCAAAGGAATTTATGGACTACTGTAGAAGTCATGGAATAAAAAGGCAATTCTCCATTGCTAGGACACCTCAACAGAATGGAGTTGTTGAAAGAAAGAATAGGATAGTACAAGAAATGGCTTGAACAATGCTAATGGATTCCAAATTGCATATATATTTTGGACACAAGCAGTGCATGCAATAGTTCACATTAGAAACAAATTAATGCTCGGAAACAACACTGATAAAACTCCCTACGAGCTATGGAAAGGAAGACCAACAAATGTGAAGCACTTCAGAGTTTTTCGAAGAAATTGCTACATCAAAAGAGAAGATGGAAGAATGGGAAAGTTTGAATCTTGTGTGGACAAAGGAATACTTGTTGGTTACCCAAGTACAAGGAAAACATACAAGTGTTACAATCTAAGATTGAACAAAGTTGTGGAAAGCATCAACGTAACATTTGATGAAACAGGAAAACCAGAATCAAAGGAAGAAGAAAACAAATCAATGGAACAACTTTTCAAACAAGAAGATGAAAAAGAAGTATAAGAGGAGGATGAATATGAAGAGAATCCTACAGAAGAAGAAGAGCAAGTTCATAAAGTATCTCCAAAGACACCTAACAAATGAGTACAGAAGAATCATCCTTCAGATCAGATTATTGGAAACAAAGATGAAGGAGTTGGGACTAGAAAAAAAATCTATTCACCAGAACAAACACACCTAGAACTCTTATCTACAATTGAACCAAACTGTTTTGAAGAAGCCAACAAGGATGAATTTTGGAATAAGGCCATGGATGAAGAATTGGATCGAATAAAGAAAAATGACACTTGGGAATTGGTTCCAAGACAAAAGAATAAGAATGTGATCGACACAAAATGGGTTTTCAAGAATAAATTGAATGAAGATGGACAAGTTACAAGGAACAAAGATTGATTGGTATGTAAAGGATATGCATAGATTGAAGGAATCAACTTTGAAGAGACATTTACCCCAGTTGCCAGAATGGAAGCAATCCATTTACTTTTAGCTTATGCATGCTCCAAAAATGTTAAAGTATATTAGATGGACATAAAAAAAGTTTTTTTGAATGGGGAACTTGAAGAAGAAGTCTACATTCAACAACCAGAAGGATTTCAGTTGTCAGAGAACACAGACTATGTATGTAAATTAAAGAAGGGCTTGTATGGTCTAAAACAAGATCCTAGAGCATGGTACTCTAGATTGGATAAGTATCTGCAGAAGGCGGGGTTTAGAAAAAGAAGTGCAGACAACAATGTCTACATCAAGGTAAGTCAAGGTAATATTTTATTAATTGAAGTTTACGTTGATGATATTATTTTTGGTAGTGATGATGATAGGTTAAGCCAAAAATTTGCAAAATACATGCATAATGAATTTGAAATGTCGTTACTTGGAGAACTATCCTTCTTTCTGGGACATCAGATACTTCAAAGAAACCAAGGAATATTTATTTCTCAAACCAAATATATCAGAGAAATGCTAAAGAGGTTCAGAATGGAAGATTGCAAAACAACTATCACTCCCATACAAACCAGTTGTAAGTTGAGCAAAGATGATGATTCGAAGTCTACATATCAGAGGAAATACAGGTCAATGATTGGTAGCCTACTATATGTGTCAGCATCCAGACCAGATATAATGTAAGAAGTTGGACATGTGGCACAATTTCAAGCAGCACCAAAGGAGTCACATGTAATAGCAGTAAAGAGGATTTTCAGATATCTCAAAGGAACATAAGAGTTTGGATTATGGTATCCAAAAGGAAAATATATATCACTTATCACCTACACAGATGCAGATTGGGCAGGTTGTATTGATGACCAATGAAGCACTAGTGGAGCATCGTTCTACTTAGGTGAGTGTTTGGTATCCTGACTAAAAAAGAAACAATAATCATTATCTCTATCTACAGCCGAGGTAGCGTATATTGCAGCAACAACATGTTGTACATAGTTTCTTTGGATGAAACAAACTTTGATAGATATATAGGTCGAGTATGATGAGCCCATTCCAATATATTGTGATAATACAAGTGCCATCGGTATATCAAAAACCAGGTGATGCACTCCAAGACAAAGAACATTCCAATCAAGTATCACTTTCTACTAGAACAAGTTGCAGAAAAGAACATCAGAGTTGAGTATGTGGGCACAAAATAACAAGTGGAAAACATCTTTACAAAACCACTTCCACGGGAAGCCTTTGAATATCTTTGCCAAAGACTTGGAGTTATTTCTACTCCAAAATGAATTATTTTTTAATGCTTATCTTATATGTCTTAGATGTACACAGGGAAGCACCATAAGAGGACAATTCATTCAGGGGGAGGAACCCCGGATGGAAAGATACCTTTGCCATTGATGACAAAGGGGGAGATATTTATCAAATGCAGAGGACAGAGGCATGGTTCCAAGGGGAGAATATTTATCAGATGCAGAGGACAGAGGTAAATTTATCATATATAGAGGAATGAGGCATGGTTCTAGGGGGAGCATGAGTGATATGATTTTAGTATTGCATCAAAGTGTTTCCATCAATGCCAAAGGGGGAGATTGTTGATTAAGGTTGGTTGTCATTGATGTCAACCCTTGAAGAAAGCCCAGTAGAACAAAGGTTTGGGTAATGGACCCAATATTGTTTGATGTAAAGATGAATCATTATTGTCTTGTCATTATTGATAAGAAGTAAAGATGAATTAACTCCAAAGTGGTCCCATTATGGTGAAAGCCCTCATGGGAAGACGCTTTGTGGAGTAAGAGAACCTATGCTTAATTGTGGAATAATGAGATGAAGGACAATGAATTTTTTAGGAAAACTATACTAGCTGTATATTTCTTGTCTTTCTATTTTCGGTGGTATGTGGAACATCACATAACTCCTCACGGTTAGAGAGTTATGGCCATGAGAAGTTGGAGACCCCAAGTTTGGGTAATGGACCCAAGTTTGTTTGATGGATACTTGTATGAGTTATGATATATTTTTAGATAATACTATTCTATATGGATAGTACATGTCATTCCATTTTTGGTGGTATGTGGAACGTCACATAACTCCTCATGGTTTGAGAGTTATGGCCTTACGAAGTTGGAGGACCCTCATATGCCATCTAGAAGCCCCAAAAGGTCAAAGTAGTCAAAGTGGTTTAAGAGATTTTAAAAGGTAAATAATAAAGTGAAGTGATGTGTGTATTACAATTCAAAGTGCATACAAAATAATTTATTTCAATAATAAATTTAATGGAGAAATTAGAAGTGGGTTAACCCTAAAATAAGGAAAGTGGGGCCAAGTGACCTAGAAGATGTTTTTAAGGAAGCTACTTGGAGAGTATAAATAAGAGGAAAGGCTCCATAATTTTAATCACACTTGAGAATATTGAATATATATAGGTGTCTGAGATAACCAAGGATATATAAGATGAAATTTTGAGGGAAGGTGAAGAAAAGAAGGCCGAAATGCAAGGAAGGATAAATTCTTTTGATGGTGCTTTCTAAGGTATGGTATTTATAGGTCATCTCACCATTTTCGCTATAACTTGTTTTCTGTACTGATTCAGACTGTGAAATTTCTATTCCATTGAGAAAACATATCCAATTATCGGTGGTAAAAACTTCATCTTGTGGGTCATTGTATTTTTTGAGTTACACTCCGTGGAAAATAGGGTTTGTGGCTAGTCCTGAAACTAGTCAAAAACAGGTGTTTCAGGTAAAAAAGTCATAACTTATTCATAACAGATCCCACTTAAGTGAAACCAAATGTGTGGGTTAGGGTACAGTATTTAGTATTATGTGTAAAAGTTTCAGATCAATTCAACAAATATTCTGTGTGGGGCACGCTCTACAAGGTCACTCTCTAGAATAAGCCAGAATTCAGAAGGTATGCCATTTTTTCTATAACTCCTTTTATGGGAGTTTCCAAGTAGTGACACCTGTAGGAATTGTATAAAACACACTGAAGAAAATTGTGTATGAGTTTCATATCTTTATACATTACAGTTACAAAGTTATGATTACTTCAAGTTAGGGTTGTTGACTAATCCAAAACTAGGGATGTGAGACTAAAGAAAAGTTTGATGAAAATGCTAGTATCTTGTTGTTGAAGTTAAGGAAGGTTTGCAGGAATGTGATCATATACACCAGGTCTATTACAGAGCTACAAATCAGATTTGGATGATGAAATTGATGAGGGATTTTGGTTGAGGTACATGTTGAGTATATGGTTGAGACAAGTAGTTGATCAGTTGGCACATACATGAGGTGTATAGTTGATGATGTTGGTACATATTGATGATTCATAGTTGATGAGTAGTTGACACATGATTGGTACATGGTTGGATGCACTTTTTTATGGTACAAGTTGATTACTGGTTATTTGGTATAGGTTGGTGCATGGTTGATGCACTTGTTTATGGTACATGTTGATTATAGGTTGAGGTATAGGTTGATGCATTGTTGATGCATGGTTTAGATTTATTGGTACAGGTTTACAATGGTATATCTCATAGTGACAAGTTGACAGTGGTTCCATCATTCCACTTATACTTCAAGGTGTCAGGACAGGGGAAGGACAGGTGGTTGTAGCCACCTTCTAGTTGTAGCCAGAGAACATAGGGGGTTGTAGCCAGAGAATTGGGGAGTTGGATCTTCACTCGATTTGTATCCTGAGAAGCTAGGGGGTTGGAGACTCCTTGTAGTTGCAGCTAGAAAACAAAGGAGTTTGGTGCTTCCAATGAATGTAATTCTTCAAGACATAAGAAAAAGAATTCTGTTTTTTTCTCTCGATTTGGGTTTCCACGTAAAACATTGGTGTACTCTGTATGTGTATGTTTGTTCATTTTTTCATTGCTTATTTACTCTACAGTTATTGGTTGATAATGATTCATTTATATAACACTTGTATTATATGGTTAAAAAGTATTAAATTTCTCTATTACTGATTCACTCCCCATCTTAGTAATCGAACAATGTGTGCATTTAATTCTTTTTGTTTCTAATGGGTGCTTGGATCTTATTCCTATCCACTTGAACATATATGGGTGGAATAATAGGATTCCCTAGTATTCTTTTGCCCATAGGTTTTGATTTTCCATTGGGGGGATTCATGAGAAGCCATCATCCGCTCCCACCATACTTACCACTTTCCATCTTTCTCCCGCTCACACATACCATTGCACTGGTACGGGAATTATTTTGGCCAAATATTTAAGGGCTGTACCTTACCTTGTGGGAAGAAGGGGATAAAGACCCAGAAGGTAAAAGTAGCAGGCAAAAGATAGAAGCTGAAGAATGAAACCTTGATATTCTTCACCCAAGGATCCCCAAGAAATAAGTAAAAATATTCTCAACAAGAAATAGAGGGACCCATAAAAATGATAAAACAAGACCTAGTTAGAGGATAGGGGTTCGCATCATGAGTTGTCCTATTAGGTCCATGGGTATGTAGTGGTATGAAACTACCAACAACAGGTCACCACGCTAGCGTAGTGGATCTTGGTGGCATAGCCAAGAGAAAGGGGGTCTCATCACAAGCCAACCTTCTCATTTCCGTGAAATGCTTGTGGGTAACATTACAACCGTTGGTCACCATGCTAGGGTAGTGTCCCTTAACTAGATTCTTGAAGGAAAAGTAATAAAAATAAAGATAAAAGGCATGAATGGGCTTGGAAACATTTGCATCCATGACAAGTGCAAATCACCTCCTACAAAGGCACCCACAGGTAAACCATGCATTTCCATGCTATCACTGCACCCCTTGCCCAAACATCCCTTATCCACTTCACCCACTCACATGGCTTAGATTTGACATCTCTCAGAAACACCCCACATCTAGTGAGCATTATCCCAATAGGACACCCTGTCACTTCCTCCAAACTCGGCTTCTAGATTAGTATAATGTCTTTTAGAAATTGTCTGGGTAAAAGGGGTTTTATGCACATGTTTAATAAACTTGATGATTATATGTGATTGACATTACTATGATATTTGTGACTTATGAGCCTATGGAGGGTGTATATGTTTATATGCAGGACCATACCTGATGAACAGGTACCCTTATGGATAGGTACACATAGGGAGATGATTATTTCAAACCCCCATGGGGCTGAAAGCCCATCATATGGATGTTGAGACTCCAGCAGGGGGCAGAGATAGATCAAAGGTTTTTCACTGGAGAAGAGGAGTAAGTTCCACAAGAGGCAACTTAGAAGATCGGTAACCAGGGGGGTTGTGCCCTTTACAATAGGACATTGGCCTTGGAAATCCCATGACGTCACCTGAGACATATTATGACATCATCCAACGTTGTGGAGGTTTTGGGAGGCAGTTATATGCCAAGTGGCACATGTGGCAGTTTCCGGAGGCCTAACGTTTTGCTCCAGGAGGCCAACGTTTTCCTAAAGGGGCCTAACGTCACCCTAAAAGGGCATGACATTAAATTTTATGCTTGATTAGGTTTTTAATTATGATATTTAATGTAAAACAATTTTTTGATGTATTTTGGCCATGTCATCCTTTTGTGACCTAAAAATAAAATTAAGGTCATTGCTATTGTATAAATAGAGAGCTAAAACTCTCTTTTTGTCATCATCTTTCACTCACACTTGTGTGAGGTATGAAATTTTCACCCTCCTTTAGGGTTTTTAGCTGAAATAATAGTGTGCACTTGTTGAAGGAAGGATTTTTATGGTGTAATTGGAATTTTTATTGGTGGAAACTCTATAACTAGTGTTTTTCATTGATGATGCATGGTAAATGTTAGTGAATTTATGCAATCCATCTTTTACTTGAATGGTTATGTTATTTTACTTTTCATTTTGTTAATGAAATTGTTGGATTAAACCCTAGAGATCAAACACTTGTTATAGTCCTTATTCCAATTTCTATCTACCTACTAGATTATGCCAAGGAGTCGTTTTCTCTGTTGAAGACATTTCTAGGGCCTTGCCATTGCAACATCCTACCATTTGTTCTTCATCCTAGCCATTTTTACTTTGTCGTTGAGCTGAAGAAGGAGGAAAACGTGTTAAGGCCTAGGGTTACCTACACCTTAGTAAAGCGTTTTCCTCTAGGGTTGATGGTTGAAGCCTTGGCTTACCAACACTTCACCATCAAATTCCTTTTGTGTTTGGCCCTACTATTATCATATTGTTTCTTCAATTCTTGCCTCTACCTTTGACTCCATTTTCCCTATGAATGCATTGGTCTTAGACTTCTTGCTTGAGTTCTTTGATGAAAACCTTCAAAATATTTGAACAACTACTAATACCTTCTAACCCTATCTTAGATTGACTTGCTAACCCTATTGTTGTTATCATCCATTTGAGTTATAATCATACTTTGCAGCAATTGAAGCTTCTTTAAGCAATTGAAAGATTGTTTAATGCATAGTAGTCTTTGTTTCTAATGAATGTTGGTATTGTGACATTGATGATAAATCATTCTTGTTCATTTTGAAGTTTCTTTAAAGAATTTATTGTGAAGTGATGCATTGCGATTATTTATACTATACATATTCGATTTGCTTCATTAGTATATCAGTCAATTTCTTTATTTTATAAAGTCTCTGATTATATGAAGTACTAACCAGCAAGTGACCTTGCAAATACAGTTTCTTGTTGATTTCTTCCGAGAAGGTACATTTCTAGTTATTACTATCTTTATTGGTTGTTTAGCCAAACTTTCTGATTGGTGGTGACTTATGAGAGAGAAAATTTTACTTAGCCCTAAACCTTTGCCTTCTGAAAGCCCCAAGTCACCGGGGACGTCTCCCCTGGGCCTACCACCCTATATATAAAGTGACATCCTATTGAGGTGACAATGATAGGATAGTCTGTCGTTACATCGGTTTGTATTCATTTACCTTTCCTTTACATCCAAGTACAAACTGCGTGATAACATTTTGGTGTCATTGTCGGGGAACACTGAGTCAATTCTCCTCATGAATGACACTTTTCTGTAAGTCTTTCCTAAACAATATTTATCTTACAAAGCTTGTTTGGCGAATCTACTAAGGGTGATTCCCTTATCTCTTTGATAATTTCAAGTAAATTATTTGGCGACTCCACAATCCACAAGGGGGTACAATAAACCTCCTCAATCCTTCAAAAGAAAGCCTCCCCAAAACTATCCTGTAGTAAAATCACTCTTTGGAGGAATTATTCTTTTAAACACAATGTCTAGCACAGGAAATCAGACCAACAATCCAAACCAAGACAATAACCAAATACAATGGTCATCCAATCTTTTCAAACCGCTAGACATGACATCCATACTAGGCTACCCTAGAAAAATTCCTCCCAAGTATGAGAAGTGGCTGCCTAAGTTCACCGGTACTGATGTAACATGTTCTGAGGAGCATATGAGCAACTTTTGGGCATTTTTTCAGCTTCACCTTGTTGGTGATGATGCTGAAGACTTGGTAATGAAGATATTCTCTGCCACCCTCCTTGATGCTTCAAGATGCTGGTATAGTAGTCTTCCTGATGGCAACATTAAGACCATGGATAAGTTAGAAGAGGCATTTCTCAAATGATGGAGTATCAAATAAGACCCCAACATGTTTCTAACTAGGCTGAACACCCTTTGGAAACAATAAAATGAAACCATTAGATAATTTCACACTAGGTTCGAAAACCTATTGCAAAAAATCCCTTTGATTCATCATCCAACGAATAACTTCCTTGTTTACATTTACACCAAAGATTTTACTGGTCAACTGGGTTATCTCTTTAGGGATAAGAAGCCTCAAACATATAAGAAGCCCAAGAGTAAGCTACAAATACTGAGGACAACCTCCACTCATCTAAAATCGATCCTTTCTCAAACCCAAGGGTCAAAATGGACATTAAACCCAAGATAGTCCACAACGCTGAGCCTTCCTCAAATATTTTTTCCAGCTTGGAAAAGTTTCAAATGACCATGGATGGCATGATGAAAAACCAATAACAAATGATGAATAGGATTGTCAACCTGGAAATATCCCAAAACCAAGCACCAAGGGTCCCGTATAAAGGCCAATTCCAAAAAGGGAACCATGTTTATAAACCAAAGAATTATCAAGAGGTTCCTAATACTTTAGCTCCTACAAACACTATGGCTGAAAATCCTTGGTGTTTGCAGTGTATTGAATCACATTGGGAACATGAATGTCCCTATAACAATGGAGGCCATGACCAAGTAAACAATGTGGGCCATGTTATAGAATGCCCCCAGATTTGCCTCAATATCTCCCCTGAGGAACATCGAGAGGGCATAAAAGAGGAAACCAGGAAGGCTAGAATGGAAGTAATAAACAACTTAGACCAGGAATCAAAAGAGAAGTTGAGGAAACAAGAATTTCAAGTGTATAGACGAAACAAGATAAACCAACCTATCTCTAACAATCCTGCAATAACTCAAACAAAGCCTCCTCCTTTGGACATTGTCCTTCCTAAAACATCCAAAACTGAAAGACTAGACTTAAACTTTGACTTTGAAGGGGTGCTATCCAAGATGCACGTAACTATTCCCCTAAGAGAAGTCATCAAGGCACCATCTGTTCAGGAAATATTTGATAATTTCTTCAAAGGATCAGATGGACCAATGGACCCCCTATCATGTTATAAGATTATCACTTTAGGGTCCAATATGATTAAAACCCACCCCTTTTTATGACCTTGCTGATGAATAACAAGAGCCTCAACAATTGCATGCTGGATTCAGGGGTCAGTGCCAACATGATGTCTCTCAAGGTCATGCAACAGTTGGGCCAAAAGTTCACATGAACTTACATAAATGTGTGTGGCTTTGAGTCTAGATCCATACCCACACATGGGGTGATTGAAAATGTGGAAGTATGCCTTGAGAAATACCCCGAGAGAGTAATCCACATTGGCATAGTGGTGGTAGATGTCCCAGATGTGTGGGGGATGTTATTTTATAGAAAATTTTCTTCGATACTGGGAGGAGCTCTTGATATGGACCTCACATACGTCAATTTATATTTGAACAATGGAACAATAGGATGTTTCCCGAATGTGCCAATGACCAGAACCCATGTACAAGAAACTAGTGACTTCATCAAAGATGACAATGCACATGAACAAATCATGGAAAGTATTCATGAATTTTCTCCTAATGATATGCCTTTTGAAACAGAGGAAGACTTTGATCAGATACAATGGCCCAACAAAGAAGAATACCAACAACTATTAGATAAGTATAAAGACAAAGAATTCGGGGTTGTAAAATTAATAAAGAAGGGAGAAAGAGATATATTGATTCAGCCATCCCAGCAGGAAGTCTTCATAGCATAATCCCACCCTCCTCCCTCTGCACAATACACCAGAGTTATTCGGGAAACAATCAAATTCAAAATCAAGGAATACAAGGAGGGGGACATAGTATGGATGTGGGATGTCAAGAAAGGAGAGCCAACTAATGTCAATAGAGGTACTCAAGTTTGGCTTGGGCCTTTCAAAGTTGGAAGAAAATTAGTTGATGATTCTTACTACTTATCCACATTGGAAGGAAGAAGGTGTCCATTATTAGTTATTGGTCACCTCCTCAAACCCCACCAAGTTGGGGGGGATTTACTTGACAGGTAAGTGTAGGTAAGTAGGTAGGCATTTTCATTCATTGTATATACCATTTTCATTTCATGCTAGAGTAGTTTGTATTCACATTTGCACATATTCTTTCTTTCGTTATATATATATATGAGCTGGGGGTGATATCACCACCCCAAATGATTGCTAACAACTTTATGTTGAGATCAAGTAGGATATAGGTTATGCCAAAGATTTTGAGGTTCTTGTATTCTCTAAAGTGAGCACATGTCCTTGATTTGGAGCCAGATGTTATCCCCCAATTTAGGGATAACTAAGTAGATTATGTCTCGAGGCCCACAGGTCTTAGACATGGAGTACCGAGAGCCAGATCGACTTGAAAATGGCCCTGGAGGGCCCATATTTTTCTTTCTTCAGCACCTCCACTTTTTCAGCAGCAGAAGCATCCATCACCTCGTCCTAGTATTGTAGCAGAAGTGGATCTTGCTCCATGACATAATGAGTCCGGGTATCATGGTATGTGTCACTTTGATCCTCAAAAGCTTTGAATATGTTCATTTAATTCTTTTTTTTTTCTAATGGGTGCTTGGATATTATGCCTATCTACTTGACCATATCTGGGGGGAATAATAGGATGCCCTAGTAAGATTGTGCCCATAGGTTTTGAGTTGTCACTGGGGGGATTCATGAGAATCCATCTTTCGCTCCCACCATACTTACCACTTTCCATCTTTCTCCTGCTCATCCATCCCATTACACTAGTCTGGGAATTGAGTTGGCCAAATATTTAAGGGTTGTACCTTACCTTGTGGGAAGATGGGGATAAAGGCCCAGAAGGCAAAATTAGATGGAAAAATATAGAAGCCAAATAATGAAACCTTGATATGCTTCGCCCAGGGATCCCCAAGAAAGCAGTAAAAAGATTCTCAATAAGAAACAGAGGGACCCATAAAAATGATAAAGCAATACCTAGTTAGAGGATAGGGGGTCTCATCATGAGCCAACCTATTAGGTCCATGGTCATGTGGTGATATGACACTACCAACAACTGGTCACCACACCAGGGTAGTGGCTCTTGGTGGCATAGCCAAGAGAAAGGAGGTCTCATCATGAACCAACCTTCTCATTTTCATTAAATTCTTGTGGGTAACATTGCCATCGTTGGTCACCATGCGAGGGCAATGTCCCTTAACTATCTCCTTGAAAACAAAAGAAATAAAAATAAAGATAAAAGGAATGAATGGGCTTGGAAACATTTTCATCCATGATAGGTGCATCTCACCTTCTACAGAGGCACCCATATGTAAGCCATGCATTTCCCTTCTATCATTGCACCCCTTGTCGAGACATCGCTTATCTGCTTCACCCACTCACATGGCTTAGATTTGATATCTCCCAGAAACACCCCACATCTAGTGAGAATTAGCCCAATAGGACACCTTGTCACTTCCTCCAAACCTGGATTCTAGATTAGTATAATGTCTTTGAGCACTTGTCTGGGTAGAAGGGGTTTTATGCACATGTTTAATAAACTTGATGATTAGATGTGATTGGCATTGCTATGATCCCCATGACTTATGAGCCCATGGAAGGCATATCTATTGATATGCAAGACCATACCTAATGGACAGGTACCCTTATGGACTAGTACACATGGGGAGATGGTTAGTTCGGACCTCCATGGGACTGAAATCCCATCATATCGATGTTGAGACCCCAACAGTGGGTAGAGACAGATCATAGGTTTTGCACTAGAGAAGAGGAGTATGTTCCACCAGAGGAAACTTAGAAGACCTGTACCCATGGGGTTTGTGCCCTTTCCACTAGGACATTGGCCTTGGAAGTCCTATGACATCACCCAAGACATCTTATGATGTCATCCAACTCTATGGAGGTTTTTGGAGGCAGTTATGTGCCAAGTGGCATGTGTGGCAGTTTCCGGAGGCCCAAGGAGGCCTAACATTTTTCTCCAGGAGGCCAACGTTTCCCTAAAGGGGCCTAACGTCACCCTAAAAGGGCATTATGTCACCTTTTATGCTTGATTAGGGTTTTTATTATGACATTTAATGTAAAACAATATGTTTATGCATTTTGGCCATGCCGACCTTTTGTGACCTAAAACTAAAACTAAGGTCATTGCTATTGTATAAATAGAGAGATAAAACTCTCTTTTCTCATCATCTCTTGCTCACACTTGTGTGAGGTATGAAATTTGCACCCTTTAGGGTTTTTGGCTGAAATACTAGTGCGCACTTGTTGAAGGAAGGCTTTTAATCGTGTAATTGGAATTTTTCTTGGTGGAATGTCTATAACTAAGGTTTTACATTGATGATACATGGTAAATGTGAGTAAATTTGTACAATCCTTCTCTTACTTGAATGGTTATGGTATTTTAATTTTCATTTTGTTAATGAAATTGTTGGATTAAACCATAGATATCAAGCACTTTTTATAGTCCTTGTTCCAATTGTTATCTACCTACTAGATTATGCCATGGAGTTGTTTCCTCTATTGAAGACATTACTAGGGCCTTGACATTGCAACACCCTACCATTTGTTCTTCATCCTAGCCATTTTTACTTTGCTGTTGAGATAAAGAAGGAGGAAAACATGCTAAGGCCTAGGGTTACCTACACCTTAGTAAACTATTTTCCCCTAGGGTTGATGGTTGAAGCCTTGGCTCACCAACACTTCACCATCAAATTTCTCTTGTCTTTGGCCCTACTATTATCATATTGTTCCTTCAACTCTTGCCACTACCTTTGAATCCATTTTCCCTATGAATGCACTGGTCTTAGAATTCTTGCTTGAGTGCTTTGATCACAACCTTCAAAATATTTGAACAACTACTAATACCTTCTAACCCTAGCTTAGATTTACTTTCTATCCCTATTGCTGCTATCATCCATTTGAGTTATAGTCACACCTTTCAGCAATTGAAGATTCATTAAGCAATTGAAAGATTGGTTAATGCATAACAGTCTTTGCTTCTAATGAATGTTGGTATTATGACACTGATGATAAATAATTCTTGTTCATTTTGAAGCTTCTTTAAAGAATTTATTGTGAAGTTACGTATTGCGATTATTTCTACTATACATATTTGATTTGATTCATCAATATAACAATCAATTTATTTATTTGAGAAAGTCTTTGATTATATGAAGTACTAACCAACAAGTGACCTTGCAAATATAGTTTCTTGTTTCTTTGTTCTGGGCAGGTACATTTCTAGTTATTAATATCTTTATTGGTTGTTTAGCTGGACCTTAGCCTTAAACCTTTTCCTTCTCAAAACCCCAGGTTCCCAGGGACGTCTCCCCTGGGCCTACCACCCTAGATAGAAATGGACATCCTATTGAGGTGACAGTGATAGGTGTAACGATCCCCCCGACCAACCTGAGGTCGGGGTACGCCACTCTAGAGAAACCACTCATGATGTGACGCCATTAGGTAACATTCCCAGCCATCGTGTCGGGCCATGCTACTCTAGGGAACACTTTCGTTCCCATACTGCGGAACATACAGTAGCATACCTAGTAGTCAACTAAGCAATGCCACCTAAATTTACTCTTTAGACTGCAGGAAACTGAAACATATACATACATCACGCTCGTGGAAGATTTACATCTAAACATAAAAAAAATTGATTTATGTAACATACGACTTTTACATTAAAATAATAGTAATTACCGATATGCATCATTTACAGGAAATTACCCATAAGCACACAAGCAATCATAGTCACATATATGATAAAATCGTAACATAGGCATGTAAATGAAAAAACAACATATCGATATAGAATACAATTGGTACTCATCTTAGAAAGATTGTCACCAACTGCTTACAGACCATCAACGAACCTCCTAGCCATAGACTACACTATTCATCACTCTCAACAGTGAATCACCCCCGAGCTGGGACTGAACTCCACCCAGGGTAAATGGATTTCTATCTAGGCTAAGGCGCATGGACAACAAGAAATACACTGTCTCAGGTGGTTTCTCAACTAACAACCTACAGCCTCTCATTCCCCACATGCTTGTCCCAACCAAGGAAGTGTGTCCCTTCTTTGCTCAACAGTCCCTCGGCTGCCCCACTTCCCTTCTAGGGCTTCAGCAACAGGCTAGACCGGAAGTCTGAGAGTGTTGTAGCTACAATTTATCACCTACAAAAATCAATCCCCAACAATTATCTTTCTTAGAGAACTACTCATGGGCCTGACAAACCACTTCTTCAATCCTGCTCCAAGCTAACCAGGTACACCAACCAAAAAGGGTGGGGAAACAGGCTTTGAAAAGGTGAAATGGATGTCTCAAGGATAACAGAATGTATGAGTGAAATGGTCATGCAGTCATTGACTGGATAACTAAGTGTGTTTTGGAATCACTATGAACTCTTTGTGAAAAGTGATGGTTAACATGATGGTCCCCCTTTCACCCCGTTCGTAAGGTATCTGTGAGAAAAATCCCTGCCTGAGCTAAGTTTCCCCACGATATGAATGCATGTCCCCAACTTGACACTTTTCATATCGAAAGTTACTTTTGTCCACTTGTCCCCAACTTTAGAACTTAGGATAAACTAATTATCCATACTTTATGTTTTAGGAAATATTAATATAATATTCCCTTGACTTTTGGCCCTCCCTTTCCCTAACTGGTCAAGTTGAGTTCCCCATCTCTTTTATCGTGGTCGGTCTATGCGCAGTGATGTATTTTATATAAATCATGATTCATGTACAAAGTAGGTGCATTTTCCCTTAACATCTAGGCTTTCCGGCCTAATACCAAAACATAAGCATTCCAACTTATAATACTGGCTCACCAGCCTATAATTCATATCATATACATAAAGGTTTGCTGACCTTAGTATCATGCACACTTTAGTTACTATGCATGGTATCCATTTTCCTCAAGGTTTTGCACACCTTAGTTACTGTGTGCGGTATCCGTTGTCCTCAAGGTTGCATGCCCTTTAGTTACTGCACATAGTATCTTACGAAGTGCATATTGCATCATTTTACTGCACAATTCATGTGCGTACTATGCCACATGATGTGCATTATCAAATGAGGTAAAAAAATCTCACCATCTTAAGTATATTTATATTACATTTACAATTGGGTTCGGTCGAGGGATATTACAATCCCCTCCACTTATTTATGCATTGTCCTCACTGCATCATACACCCATATATATCATATTTTTAAAAAATATTCAAAAAGATGCAGGTATTATATCCGCATTGTATCTTCATGCTCCCAAGTAGCATCCTCAGGGCCATACCAGGTCCATTGAACCTTTACAAGCCCTATGGATCAGTTCTGGAGCTATTTGACTTTTCGGTCCAAAATGCACACCAGATGCACTTCAAAAGCGCTTTCTTTCTCCACTTGAATCACATTCCAATCAATAACATGATTAGCATAATGTATATATTTATTTAGAAATGATACATGGAATACATTATGAACAAACATAGATGCAGGCAATGCAATCATATACGCAACTGGACCAATCCTCTCTAGGATTTCAAATGCCCACAAAATCTAGTTGCTAACTTGGCACAGCTTCCCAGCTTTAGGGAGCTCCTGTTAGATTTCACTTTCAGGAAAACATGATCACCCACTTTGAATTCTCTGTGGATTTTTTTTTTATTAGCATAACTTTTCTGTCTGTCTTGGGCATCTTTCAAATTCTGCTTAATTTTTAACATTTTGTCCTCCATCTCCTTGAGCAATTCTAGCCCGACTACTGTTCTATTAGCTGGGTTATCCTAGCTTACTGGAGTGTTTCAACTTCTACCGTAAAGTTCTTCAAATGGGATCATCTTCACTGATGCCTGATACCCATTATTGTAAGTGAATTCTACCAAGTGTAGGTAGTCTTCCCATTTTGATGGTTTGTCCATCACATACATTCTCAACATATCTTATATCACCCTGTTCACTCCTTCTGTCTGTCCATCAGAATCAAGATGATAAGTTGTACTAAAGTTCAGATTCATTTTAAATCATTTGAACAATCCTTTCCAGAAATTCGAGGTGAATTTCTAGTCTCTGTCAAACACAATCGTTTTAGGAATTCTATGCAATCGTGTCACTTCATTCATGAAAATATCAGTGACATCTACTGACTTGTGAGTAATTTTTAGTGGAATAAAATGGGCATCTTTTGTACACTTGTCCACCACCACTATAATTGAATCATGCATCTTGCCTGTTCTAGGAAATCCTGTAATAAAATCCATTGTCACCACTTACCACTTCCATTCAAGAATGGGAAAAGGTTGTAGCAATCCTGCTGGGTGCCTATGTTCTGCTTCAACTTTCTGGCATTCCATACATCTTGCGATGTATCCTTATATATCTCTCTTCATACCTGGCCAAAATTATTGTCTCTTGACCGCTACTATGGTTTTTTGATATCCAGGGTGCCCTGCATAAGGAACATTATGCATCTCATGCAAAATTATATGTTTCAAGTCCTGGAAATTTGGTACGAAAATTATGTTCTTGTGCAGCAGTTTTCCATCTACTCCCAACTTATAAATATCCATCTTCCAAAGTATCTTACCTTGTTCTAGCATTGCTACCAATTCTATGTACTGCAGATTTGTATTTGCAGCCTCCAGAATTTTGATTTTAACATTAGTCTGATACATGCTGATGGTTGTAGCATGTAGTTCATGAAACCTCCTACTGAGTGCATAAACCAATTTATTTTCTTTCCCTTTGATATGATTTATATAAAAGTTATATTCGCTTATAAATTCTAACCATCTGCTTTGCCTAGCATTTAGAATTGGCTGATCAAATAAATATTGCAGGCCATTGTGGTCTGTTCTTAGCTCAAACCTCCTTCCCATGAGGTAGTGTCTTCATTTCCTTAGGGCATGTACTATGGCTGCCAACTCCAAATCATGAGTGGCATAGTTTCTTTCATGCTCTTTCAACTTCCTTGATTAATAACATATCATGAATCCATTTTGACTGAGGAATCCACCCAGTCCTTCATTACATTCATCTCTGCATACAATGAATAATTCATTTGAGTCTGCAATCCTTAGTATTGGAGTGCTTGTCAATAATTGTTTTAAATGTTGGAATCTCCTTTCATAGTCCGATGTCCACTGAAACTTCATACCCTTTCTTTGCAAGGAAGTGATTGGGTATGTTATCTTTGAGAATCCTCCAATGAATCTCCTGTAGTATCCTACAAGGACCATGAAAGATCTGACCTTTGTCACATTATTTGGTGCTGATCATTCTCTAATGGCTTCTACCTTCTCAGGGTCCACTGCTATCCCATATTTTGAGATGATATGCCCCAAATAATGAATTTGTTTATGATAAAATGAGCACTTGCTCAATTTAACATACAACCGATGTTCCCTTAATACTTGCAACACCATCCTCAAATGATTTTCATGATCTTCCTCTTACTTGGAATATATAAGAATGTCATCCAAAGAGACAATGACAAACTTGTCCAAATACTCTCGGAAAACACCATTCATTAAGCACATGAAAACAATTGGTGCATTTGACAATCCAAATGGTACCAATGTGAACTCATAATGACCATACCTTGTCCCGAAGGTGGTATTGCTAATATATTGTTCTTTAATTCTTACCTGATGGTATCCTGATCTGAGATTTATCTTTGAAAACATCCTTGCATCCTTCAATTGATCAAAGAGATCATCAATCCTTGGTAGAGGATATTTGTTCTGTTATTGAGGGTAGTCCTGGTACTTCCTTGAATACATATTCAAACTCTTTCAGGACCGCATAATCCTCCAAATTTGGCACCTTGTCTTTAGGTGTCTCCTCCAAATGAGCTACAAAAATTTGACATCCTTTTCTATAACATTTCCTTAGCTACAATGATGAAATTTCTCTAACGGTTACTTCCCTGGGAATTCCCTGCACTCTCCTTTGGTTCCCTTCTTCATCCAAGAAAGTGAATTCTTTGTTATGACAATCCAATAGAGCATGATGTGGTCCAACCAATCCATCCCAATTAAACATTCATAGGAACCTAAAGGTAAGATGTTCAAATATGCCCTAGTATTCAGTCCATTCATGTCTATGAGGCAGGACTTAACCATCTCATTAACCTTTCTTCTGGCTCCTATAGCCAGTTGCACCAACCAGGATTTCCAATGCTTGCTTCTTGGCAATTGAAAACTTTCCACCATCTTAGGGTCTATATAAATATGGCTAGCTCCTAAATCAATTAAAATAGCAAGGGTTTGGTTGTTGATCATACCTTCCACTTCAATCATGTGGGACTGATACTTTGATTTCTTATTGTCCAGGGATGCATAAATCCTTGGCACATTTCTGCCCATTTCCTCTACTGTCTCAGCTCGTTGTACATTGTGAACAACCCTACCTTTTTCGCCTCTATGAGGACAATCTCTAAACCTATGGTCTCCTTTACAACCCCAACATTGCATAGGTGGTTGTCTTGGTCCTTGAATCCCTGTGTCAATCACTCTGGCTTCCTTATGTGTTTGTTTCCATTGTGGATTATTTTTGAAGAATGGTAGCTTAGCTCCCTTCTTCCTCTAATCCATCTTGAATTTCTTATTGTCTTCCCAAGCCTTTTGGAAAGCTGACCTTGCTTTCAGCTGGTCATATAATCATTTATCTCTCCTTATGGTCTCTTCTAATGTCTTGGGATTGTCATACTATATTTTGTCACTGATGAATGATGGCAATCCACTTAAGTACTGTTTAATCTTGACTATCTCATCCTTAATGAAAGAGACATACTTCAGCAGTTCCAAAAACCTTCTCTCATATTCATCTATGGTCATACTTCCAAGCTTGAGTTCAAAGAACTCTTTCGTTTTCTTGTCATAGTATCTCTTGGTCAAGTACTTCTTCTCAAAATACATCTTGAACTCTCTCCAAGTAACACTTTTCTCTACAATGTTCTATACCTGCACAAGTTGATCCCACCACATGGAGGCCTTTCCTTTGAGTTTATAGATAGCGATTCTACCTTCAACATGAGAAGAATAATTATGCAATTGAAAATACTTCATCATGCCTAGCAACCATGTTTTGGCATCTTCATCCTTCTTGTGCTCACCATCAAATGTAGGAGGTTTGATTTTGTTCATTTCTCCTCGCATCTCATCCACCCTAGATCTCTTATACCTTCTTATAGGGGATAGACTTGAGTTGTTGCCTGCTCTCTTATGGGAATGCCTATGGGGATGATGGTGATGTCTACTAGCACTTTTTACTTCTCCCTTCTCCTCTGAATATTTGTGACTCTCAGATCTACTTGTGTCACTCTCCTTAACCAATTTCTTCTATATTCTGTTCAAACCTTCCAATAGCTTCATGTTGAAGTCATCTTGCTTCTCTTTGGCTTTCACAAGCCTTTTATTTTCAGCTTTATGTCTTTGGACATCCTTTTGCAAATTATTAACGGTCTCAACCATATTCATATCTTCATTCCTTTCTTCTCCGTGTTCGTTGGAGTTCATTCCTTCCATGCCCAAATGGAATCCATCCCTCTGCTATTCTATATATGACTGTAATTCCCCTCTACCTCTTCCATTCTTACAGACTCTGCAATAGTCTGACCTGACCGATTTGTTGTTAATTCTTCAAAACATGCATCCATCGAAACTAATAAAACTAACAAATCGACAATTCATGAGAATATGCACCATTTCGATTCAACATACACATCAACATTATCACTCCCGGTTTCTTGGTGTTATCACCATGACAATTCTAGATAAGACCCAAGTCTCGAGAATGCTGATGCACAATTCCTTCCGATATACACTTGCACAAGAAGGTGGTTTTGTTGAAACCACTTTCGCCAAGATGCGGTATTACGTGTCTCAACATGTAAAATCCACCACTCGTGGAGTGGGCGACGACTGGTCAGATCACCCTGCTTCATTCATTCGGTACTTCACAACCATGTGACATCAGCTGAATGCCACCATGTAATGAACTCAAAATCTAATCATTCGAAATGGATTGGACGAGCATGGTAACCCAACGCTCTTTGTACATAATCTGTCTACACTTCATAAATGGAGTTCTATAATTACCACTCCCCAAGTATGAAGATATCTGCGTATCCATAACCATAGTAATATTCAATCTGCTCGACTTCCTTCTCTCTGTAAAGACACATTTTGGTATCCCCAACCTGAGATACATGGACAAAGTAAGTCGAGTGAGACTGGTTATTCGAGCAACATGCTAGGCTTTCCTGCAAATAAGGAGGAAAGGGTCCTTGTGCACATTCTAGCAACTACATTCTAGCAACTAAGTTCCACACAGATCTGGTTATAGACTCACGATTGGAAGTCAGGTCGAATCCCACTATAAAGGATTTATTCATTAACAGGCTAGTCACTAAAAAGAACAATCGCTAAGAAGAAAAGGAGTAAGCAGCATTAGAAGGAGGAATCTACGGTTGAAGCGGCCGAAAGTGTTGGAGAAAATCTACCGGTCTGGTTAGACTCTTATTTAAAGGCAGATATCGCTAAGCTGAAGTAAGTCTTCAACTAAGATAAGCACGTCTCAACAAATTTTGAATAGTCGATAGCGGAGGTAAAGAGTACAAGAGATGATAGGCCTATTCTTCAACGACCCTTTTTACAACACGCTAACTGTTGTCATCACCCTTTTGTAATTTTGTGATTAATATGATTATATAAATACAGAAATGGATTTTAGACTATTTTATTACAATTTCTATCTGGTGATGTTATGACTCTTGTTTTCTTTTATAATAAGTTTTTATTGTAATCTTATATTTTATTTTCATATGTCTAAATTAGAAGAAATTAAAATTCAAAATTCTTTTTAATTAATTCTTCAATGTGGTTATGTGTTTATTTTTCTTTTATTATTATGCAATTTAAACTCAGACTCCTCACCTTCCAAGCGACTTCGTGCACATTAACTTGACCTATTCATTTATATTATTGTGCATAGCAATATTACAGGGTAAATGCTTCTCCACACACCTAAATCTACTGTGCATTTCTTCTTCGTCATACCGACTACTTACGTGCACTACTCTAGCGTTGTGCACCAATATCCACTGTGCACAGTTTCAATACTATGCACTGATATTCCACATGCATTTTCATCCTATGCATGCACCATGTCAAGTTTAACATATTCCTCCGCGCTCAAATATCTGCGCACACTATTGAATACACCGTCACGAAACAACTTATACTCATACTTATGCGCATACCAACAAAACTCCTCTACGTTAAGAGATACCTTTTCACCCCATGTACACCTTACTATGTGCGTGCTTACCACACAAGGATAATTTCAGCGCCTGCATATACACACAATAATCTTCTGCGCGGTGCCACAATTTACCGCGCATACTGGCACGCCAACGGTTTCCCGTGCGGTGCCAAATTTACCACGCACACCAGTACGCCAACCTTTTCCAAGGACACTCTATGAATCTAATTATGGTCACTTCAAATTTACTTTTCTATGAATATTCACTTCAATTGCACCCTTCTAGCCCATCCAAGATCAGTGTTGAACTGAGGCTCTGATACCATACTGTAACGATCCCCCCGACCAACCTGAGGCCGGGGTATGCCACTCCAAAGAAACCACTCATACTCTGATGACAGTCGGTAACATTCCCAGCCATCAGGCTAGGCCATGCTACTCTAGGGAACACTTTCGTTCGCATACTGCGGATCATACAATAGCATACCCAGTAGTTAACTAAGCAATGCCACCTAAATTTACTCTTTAGATTGCATGCAACTAAAACATATACATACAACATGCTCATGGAAGCTTTACATATAAACATAAACAAACAATTACTTTCTGTAACATACAAATTTTATATTAAAATAACAGTAATTACCGATATGCATCATTTACAGGAAATTACCCATAAGCACACAAGCAATCATAGTCACATATATGATAAAATCGTAACACAGGCATGTAAATAACAAAACAACATATCAATATATCATACAATTGGTACTTATCTTAGAAAGATTGTCACCAACTGCTTACAAACTTTCCACGAACCTACCAACCATAGACTACACTGTTCATCACTCTCAACAGTGAATCACCCCTAAGTTGGGACTGAACTCCACCCAGGGTAAAGGGATTTCTATCCAGGCTAAGGATCATGGATAACAAGAAAGACTCTGTCTCAGGTGCCCACTCAACTAACATCCTACAACCTCTCATTCCCCACATGCCTATCCCACCCAAGGAAGTGTGCCCCTTCTCTGCTCAATGGTCCCTCGACTGCCCCACTTCCCTTCCAGGGCTTCAACAAAAGGCCGGACCGGAAGTCTCAGAGCACTATAGCTGCAATTTAGCACATATGGAAATCAATCCCCAACAATTATCTCACTTAGATAACTGCTTACAGGCCTGACAACCCACTTCTTCAATCCTGATCCAAGCTAACCAGGTACACCAACCAAAAAGGGTGGGGAAACAGGCTTCAGAAAGGTGAAATGGTTGTCTCAAGGATAACAAAATGTATGAGTGAAATGGTCATGGAATCATTGACTAGATAACTGAGTGTGTTTTGGAATCACTGTGAACTCTTTGTGAAAAGTGATGGTCAGCATGATGGTCCCCTTTTCACCTCATTCGTAAGGTATATGTGAGAACAATCCCCCCCCTGAGCTAAGTTTCCCCACGATATGAATGCATGTCCCCAACTTGACACTTGTCATACAGGAAGTTACTTTTTCCCACTTGTCCCCAACTTTATAACTTAGGATAAACTAATTATCCATACTTTATGTTTTAAGAAATATTAATGTAATATTCCCTTGAATTTTGGCCCTCCCTTTCCCTAACTGGTGAAGTTTAGTCCCCCATATCTTTTATCGTGGTCGGTCTACGTGTAGTGATGTATTTTATATTAATCATGATTCATGTACAAATTAGGCACATTGGCCCTTGACATCTAGGCATTCCGGCCTAATACCAAAACATAAGAATTCTGGCTTATAATACTGGCTTACCATCCTATAATGCATATCATATACATAAAGGTTTGATGACCTTAGTATTGCACGCACTTTAGTTATTGCATGTGGTATCTGTTGTCCTCGAGGTTGCACACACCTTAGTTACTGTGTGCGGTATCCACTGTCCTCAAGGTTGCGTGCCCTTTAGTTACTGCATGCGGTATCTTACGAAGTGCATATTACATCATTTTACTACGCAGTTCATGCGCGCACTATGCCACATGATGTGCATTATCAAATGAGGTCAAAACAACTCACCAGCTTAAGTATATTTATATGACATTTACAATTGGGTTTGGTCAAGGGATATTACAATAGGATAGTCTCACGTTACGTCAGTTTGTCTTCATTTACCTTTCCTTTACATCCAAGTACAAATTGCGCGATAACAACCATAAAACTTGAAATTTTAAACAAAAAACATATTTACCTTGTCACGTCAAGTCTTAAATTCAGGAGTGTAAACGTGGTATGCAAAATCTACCACAAAATATGCACCATGTTTAAGATTAAATGCAACATTGGTTGGTGGCGTAGGAGCAGATTATTTTGTAGTTCATTGGCGAATTAAAATTTCAATGTGTTATCACATAAGGTTGTCAAGGGCCATAGGTGTGTGTCGAAATACCCGAGTCTGTAATTTTTCCCTATCTCTATCCTTTTTGAATCGACGAGTCTTAATTTGGTCCCCTTTCGACGTGTAAATTCATTTTCTGTGTGCCCTTGTTTGTTTATGTTCCCTGGTCTCCCTCAGTATCTTAACATAAATAAATCGCGGCCACAAGCCCCTTTGTTTTTTTCCAAGGATGAATACTCGTCTCATTTTTCTAGTCATTGGTCTCCCTATTTCCCAACCCACAACCATTCATCCAAATACTTGTTCACACAGGCCACAACCATGGACAGAAAGTGCAACATTCATAGGAGCCCATTTCGGGCTTAAAAGCAGCAAGCAGTTTTAATCTTCAAACGACGCAGATTCCAGGAGAAATTTAGATCAGTGGCTCATGGGATTTTAGAATGTCAAAATCGCATGAAGTATAGCACTAGGGAAAAATATCTGAAGTCCCAAGGCCTAGAGCGATCATGAACTATTGATCTTGATGGGGACAGATGGCATCCAATCCAAGTGTTCGGGGAAGTGAGCTTTGAGAGTTTCGAAGAGAGAAGTGCATGAAACTACCGAAGAGCTGAGGCCTGGAATCTCAAAGTAGTTATGGATCGTTGATCCTAAATCGACAGGATTCGTCGATCTTCACAGTAGCATCTTCGGAAGCCCCGAAATGCTAAAGGTCCTGAAATGGATCTCAATCATGTGAATCAAGAAGCCACGCGTCATCAGATCCGTCACTTCGGGAATTTTACTTCTAGAGTTTTGAAAAGAGAAACACGCTAATTTCCCAAGGATATGAAGCTTGAACTCCCGAAATGATCTGAGCCATCCAAAGAAAGAAGACATGTGGAGGCAGATCCCTCAGTGTTAAAGCTGTCGAAGTCCCAGACTGTTAAAGTTGTCGAAGGCTAGAAGTCCCGAATGGATCTCAACCATCAGTCTACGAGAAGCCACGCATCACTAGATCCTTGGCTTTGGAGGTTTTGTTTGGAGGTAGATGAGGTTGAAATTTTAATTTTCTGATGGTCGAAGTCCCAAAGGGATTTTAGTCGTTGATCAGGGATAACCACGTGTCATCTTATCCAAAGATATGGAGAATTTACTTGAAAGAGGATCCAAGGGACATGTGGCATAAATCCGTGAATTCCAGATAAAGGTCCCAAGTCAGTCTTGTTCGTTCGATTCAAGAGGATGCACATCAATAGATCGTCAGCTCTGGGTAAAACCACTGAAGGAAAATGAGGTTTGAGATTTGATTTCTCCAGAATCCAGAGACCTGAAGGGATCTCGGTCGTTGACCAGCAAGGACCACATGTCATTGGATCCATGTCTCTAGGGGATTTGCTCATAGGAAAAGGAGGTATGAGGTTTGAAAGTCCAAAGCCCGAATCATGAAACAGATCTTAGTCGTCGATTCAAAAGGGGAAAATATGATCCATTGATTTGAAAAGGGAATATTTGAGTTGTTGATCATGAAGCCTCATCCAAGATCATGAGGTCGACAGTCACGCTCAATTACGGGGTCGAAAGATGTTCGGGTTTTAAAATATTGAGGACGGGCTACAATCAAAACCACTATTTTGGGAAAGGGATGTGTGGGGGTTCATGGTGAATTGCGGGGAAAAAAGTGGTTTTCTTTCAAACCACCCTTGGTCATGCTTGCAATCACATAATTTCATATGGTCATGTCCCTAGGTCACATTGAATAAGGAGCAGGTAAACATGAGCTAGCCCTCGAGCCTTGGAGAGACAAATGTGTGGCAATCGTCAGCACAGGCAGGTGGCACCCTTATGGTTTTGACACATGGCACTCTTTTCAAGAATTCTTAGACATGCCTCTAGCCTATTTTCAAGTGACACCTATCACCTCTCCATCCATGAAACATCAACATGGCAGTGACAGGTCATCCTCCGAGAAGTTTTATTGTTCAGCGTCCAAATAGTGCCCCTCCCCCACGGTAAAATTTGGCCAAATCTGAAGTTGGTGGCCAGACATACGGGGCAATGAAGATAAATATAGAAGGTATGCCTAGATTTCATATCGAGATCAGATCTACGGCCACATCCCATTGCGGGGATGCAACATGCTGAGGCGATAATTTTCTTGAGATGTCCCTCAATTGAAACCATGGTATGGCGAATGTGCTACGTGGAGAAATATGGTGGATTGCAGACCCAAAAGCAGTCTGAACCCAAACCACCTCTGAGAGGCCCCATAATTACATGCTTATATGGCATCCTATCAGAGAGCAGCACGTGGCTTCTCCCTAAGCATTAAATCTCGTTCAATCTTTGAGGAAAGGAAGTTAATGAAAATAGAGATGATGGTTGAAACCTTGGCTCACTCCATAAATGGAAGGCATGGAAGGCCCGACTATGGGGACTAAACCGTCAGCCCATGGTACCATGTGGGAAGATTTTCCTGCAAAACCCATGCTGATTTGATCTCACGTCTAACAGAGGGGTGCATGTTCAGTCTGAAAAAAGAACTCACAAACACAATGCTTTGAATGTAATGATCATATCACACTCCTGGTAGTGGCGAATTGTTCTGAGTATAAATAAGTAGTTTTGATATTTTGTTAAGGTCATCAACCGGTTGAGCAGAGCTCCCTATTTTGTAGTGTTTTGATTCCATAACTATTCTCTAGTTATGTACCAAATTTGATACTTTCATGTTAATAGAAGTCAACTTCTTTTCATCTCTCTATAAAAACTATGCTAAAACACTCGGGCATGGATGATATAGTCAAGGGTTGTTATGTTGTTGTAACGTAGGTTTGATTATAGTGGTATCATGACCATTTTTAGTCATCTCCCTTGTTATCGTTTTCCCTCTTACACTGAATGGCTCAGGCATGGAGGATCTAGTTGAGTTGTTATAGTTGCATTGTGATGTAGTTTTGATCATTGTGTTGATGTGACTGTGTTGTTTGGACATATTTCAGTGTCAGAAGCTTCAACTCAAGAGTGATATTGAGTCTGAGTTTTCCTGCTCCAAGCTGCTTGAAAGCCTAATGCTCATAGTAGTCTTGTTCACCTTTCTCACTAAGTATTCCCTGTGCTCACACTTAAACCCAATTCACTAACTGAATTTAATGCGGCCCTCACTTCTCTTTGCATTTCTTGTCCATTTCCGTGTTGAACAACATTCATATATTGAGTTTGTTCCATTGACCTCCACTCATATAAAACCAACATCCACCTAAAACTATGATGGGTACTGGGCTTATCCTCCCACAATATGAGGGTTACTCTCAGTGCTAAAATTCTTGGTGCCATTGCCGAGGAATGAATCGAAGACATTTCCCTGGGTAAGAATGAAAAAAAAAATCTGATTCTGAAGGCGCATCAGATATTAGTGACTTGAAGATTGCAGCTTGCACCTGGTGACTCAAATGTTTCAATCGTGGCTCTGAAAGGTAGACACATGAGATCTACTCCACAACTACCTCTGGCTACACCTGAAGCTGACCCAGATAATATTATCAAGAAATGAAATATTTCTCAAGAAGGATTTTAGCCACTGTCTCGGATTGGAAAGTTCCTTGGGAGAACGACAACGATCAGATCTGGTCTTTGATGGTGAAAAAAGACAAGACAATTTTAGACTACATATCATTCACCTGGTGACTTCATGTTTAAAGAATCTAGTAGCAACTCCACAGTTTTAAGAAGTCATATTTTCAGATGGAATCCATTTTGGATCGAAGGTTTGATCCTTTCAATTTCTCTATTGTTCCTGTTTTTCCAAATGTTGTTCCTACTATTGATGAGTGGGGTAATTTTTTTCCCATATTTAGAGAACGTAAAGATGACAACCCTATCAAGCATCTCCGTGAGTTTCATGAAATCATGCATCATTGGGAGATACATCATGAGGATGTATTATTGAATATGTTCATGTACTCATTACTAGGAGATGCTCATGAATGGTATCACTTCTTTCCCCATGCTGGCATCTCCTCCCTAGAACAATTTCATACAGCTTTCAATTCTCATTGTCAAAGGTATTATTCCTCTGAGTTAATCTGTCATAACTGTTGTGAGGAGTATAGAGATGGATTTCGGGACATATTTTGTTCTTGCAAAAGCTGTGAGGATGAGGGACATCCCCCAGAGGAGATGATGGAGATGATACTATCACTTTCTACAAGAACAAAGGAATTGAAGGTAGATTTTTCTCACCTCTCTTACGAAGAAAATAAAGAGGATATTTCGGTCCTGGAAACATATGTTCTTGGAAATCCTGCTTATGATGAAGAAATGATGTCAGATACTAACCAAGAACAAATGATTGTTGATGGATATCCCAGCAAAGACGACGGAGAGTAGAGTTTCTCCATGGTTCTTATTTTTTGTGATTGCGAATCTGACCCTCAGGAGAACCATGAAGGAGAAAAGGGGGAGACACATCTCTTATCTATCTTGGCTCCGAGATTTTCCCCTTTCAATTTCTTAGCCATAGTTGGTTATCCACATCTAGTTCCAGATAGAAATGAATGGGATGATTATCTTTCGAGATTCAGAGTAAGCGAGCATGACGATCTCGGTAAGCACTTATTCAATTTTCATAGATGCATGCTTGAGAATGACTTTGTTCACGAGGATTTATTGATCAAGATGTTCAAATTTTCTTTGGAGGGAGATGCTCATGAATGGTGTAAATATTTCCCTACTGCTAGTATCCATTCTTTGAAGGATTTTCACAATGCTTTCAATGCAAATTACGAGAAGAGTTACCCGTCTCATCTTATTTTGGGTGACTATTGTAAGAATTTTGCATTCTACATCCAACAGATGATAGAGTATTTCTCGTATGATGAGTCTGGTGAAGATCTAATTAAAAGAGAAAGTAAGGACAAAAGCGAGTATTTTGTAGTTGTGGATGAAATCTTTTCTCTTTCTATTTCCCAAGAAGAAGGACTTCCATATATGATTGATGATAGCATTGATGATTTCATAGCCATAGATGCATTATATTCTTCCCCTGGTACACGTGTTGTCTCAGATTTAAAAGAAGATATGGTTGTGGAGGAGGATTCTTCTCTTTTCCTTCAAGAGGTTCCCCATGATGTATTTTCACCTAGGATTGAAGAGAAGAATCTAGAGGTTTCTCATTTTACTGTGAAAAATAAAAGAGTTGTGAACTCACCTATATTTGATGAGTATTCAGATGAAGAAGAGAAGATCCCTACATCACATTTTGTTGACTTGGGAAGAAACTAGCATATGTATGACGGCTATGAATTGGATTTTGATGTGGAAATAAGCCATCCTGGGTTTGCAGATGACATTCAACAACATGTTAAAGAGAAGCATCAAGTCACTGATATACACAAAGAGATCCCTTGCCCTCATCTAGAAGATTTTATCGAAGCAGACAAAGAAAAAGTGGATTAGTAGCCTGCATCAACCTTTCACTCACTTGTGCTTGCCACAGACATTCAGCTAGAGGTGAGCAGCCGTAAGACATAGCATGTTTTATTTTACCAACCTAGTAGGTTTTTTCACCTATTTTATGACCCTGTAGGGAAATATATTGAGTGGCATTTTTTCCAGGTATTGAATCCTCCAAACTTTATCTTTCCTTTAGCACTAGGAGGAGGACTGAAAAATGTAATCAATTTGCTGTCACAGTTTCATTATCTTTTATTGATCAGTGATAGAGTAAATAATTTTTTAGTTAGGAGGTTACTTGACTAGCTCTGGTGGAATTCCACTTTCACCTAGCACTTTGTAAAAATCAGTTAGTCTAGGAGTGTACATAGATAAGCTCCTTCTGGAGCCCATGTGCTTTTTTTCATTTTTAGTAGAGAAGTGTACATATCTCCCTAGTTTCTTCCGTGAAAGTTTTGAGCTAGACTACATATACCAACGGCTAAGGCACTGGATTTGTGCGTTCTTGGAAGCTCACAAGGAGCATGCCATCCCCTGTGGAGCTAAATTTTATCAAATAAGGTTTTCAAGGGCCATAGGTGTGTGTCAATATACTCGACTCTATAATTTTCCCCTGTCTCTATCCTTTTTGAATCGACAAGTCTTAAGTTTGTCCCCTTTCGGTGTGTAAAGTCATCTTTTGTGTGCCCTTGTTCATTTTTGTGCCCTAGTATCCCTCAATATATTAACCGAAAGAAATCATGGCCCCAAGCCCCTCTGTTTTCCTCCAAGGATGAACACTCATCTCCTTTTTCTAGTCATTGGTCTCCCTGTTTTCCCAGCCCACTGCCAGTCATCCAAATCCTTGTTCATACAGGTCGGAGCCATGGACACAAAGTGCAACATTCAAAGAAGCCCATTTCAGGCTTAAAATCAGCAACCAGTTTTAATCTTTCAGCGGCGGAGATTCCAGGAGAAGTTCAGATCAGTGGCTCATGGGCTTTTAGAATGTCAAAATCGCATGAAGTATAATTCCAGGGAAAAAGGTCCGAAGTCTCAAGGCCTGGAGCAAGCATGAGTTGTTTATCTCAAGGGTGACAAGTGGCATCCGATCCAAGTGTTCAGGGAAGTGAGCTTTGGGAGTTTTGAAGCGATAAGTACATGAAAATCCCAAAGAGTCAAGGCTTGGACTCCTGAAGTAGTTATGGACTGTTTATCTGAAATCGACAGGAGCCTTCGATCTTGGCAGTAGCATCTTTGGAAGCCCTGAAATGCTAAAGGTCCTTAAATGGATCTTGGTCATCTGAATCAATAATCCACACGTCATCAGATCCGTCACTTCGGGAATTTTTCTTCAGGATTTTTGAAATGAGAAACACACCAATTTACCAAAGATCCGAAGCCCGAACTCTCAAAATGATCCAAGCCATCCAAAGAAAGAAGACACGTGGAGTCGGATCCCTTAGTGTTAAAGTTGTCGAAGTCCTGGAGTGTTAAAGTTGCGGAAGGCTCAAAGTCCTGAAGTCCCAAATGGATCTTATTCATCATTCTGTGAGAATCCACACGTCGCCAAATTCTTGGCTTCAAAGGTTTTGTTTGGAGGAAGACGAAGTTGAAATTTGACTTTTCTGATGGTCGAAGTCTTGAAGGGATTTTAGCCGTCGATCTACGATAGCCATGCTTCATATGATCCAGCTTTGCAGAGGATATACTTGAATGAGGATCCAAGGGACATGTGGCATAAATTCATGAATTCCAGATAAAGGTCTGAAGTCAGTCTCAATCGTTTGATTCAAGAGGACATGTGTCAATAGATTGTCAACTCCAGGTAAAAGCACTGAAGGAAAACGTGGTTTGAGATTTGATTTCTCCGAAATATGGAGACTCGAAGGGATCTTGATCGATTATCAGCAAGGGCCATGCATCATCATATCCATGGCTCCGAGGGATTTTCTTGGAGGAAAGAAAGTTTTAAGGTTTGAAAAGTCTGAAGCACAAATCGCGAAATAGATATTAGCCATCGATTCGAAAGAGAAAGATCTGATCCATTGATTTGAAAAGGGAAGATTTGAGTCACTAATCATGAAGCCTCATCCAAGATCATGAGGTCAACGTTCATGCTCAATTGAAGGGTCAGAAGAAGCTAGGGTTTTAAAATATTGAGGGCGGGCCGCAATCGAAACCACTATTTTGGGAAAGGGACACATGGCAGTTCATAGTGAATTGCAGGGAAAAAAACGGTTTTATTTCAAACCACCCTTGGTCACACCCACAATCATGCAATTGCATAGGGTCATGTCCCTAGGTCACATTGAAGAAGGAGTGGGTAAACATGATCTAGCCTCCGAGCCTTGGAGAGCCAAATGTGTGGCGGCCGTCAGCATAGATAGGTGACACCAATATGGTTTTGACACATGGCACTCTTTTCAAGCATTCTCAGACATGCCTCCATCTTGTTTTCGAGTGACACCTATCACCTCTCCATCTGTGACACATCAGCATGGCAGTGACATGTCATCCTCCGGGAAGTGTTATTGTTCAGCGTCCAAATAGTGCCCCTCCCCCAAGGTAAAATTTGGTCGATTCTAAAGTTGGTGGGAAGACATACAGGGTGGTGGCGCTAAATCTAACAAGTACACCCATATTGCAGATCTAAATCAAATCTACAGCCACATCCCATTGCGGGGACACAACATGCTCATGCCATAATTTTCTTGAGAAGTCCTGCAATTGAAACCATGGTATGGCGAATGCGCTACGTGGTGAAAGATGGTGGATTGCAGACCCAAAAGTAGTTTGAACCCAAAACACCTCTGATCAGCCCTGCAATTACATGTTTATATGGCATATTATCTGAAAGAAGCAGGTGGATGCTCCCTGAGCATTAACTCTCGCTCAATCTCTAAATAAAGGTAGTTAATTAAAATAGAGTTGATGGTTGAAACCTCTGCTCACTCCATAAATGGATGCATGGAAATCCTAGCTGTGGGGACTGAACCTTCAACCCGTGGTATCCCTGTGGGAAGATTTTCCTACAAAATCCATGTCAATCTGAGATCACGTCTGATAGAGGGGTACACGTTCAGTCTGACAGAAGAACTCGTAGACGCAATGCTTTGAATGTAGTGATCAGATCACACTCCTGGTAGTGGAAAATTGTTCTGAGTATAAATAAGTAGTTTTGATATTTTGTTAAGGTCGTCAACTGGTTGAGAAGAGATCCCTATTTTGTAATGTTTTGATGCCAGAACTATTCTCTAGTCATGCACCAAATTTGAGACTTTCATGTTAATAGAAGTCAACTTCTTTTCATCTCTCCATAAAAACTGTGCTAAAACACTCAGGCATGGAGGATCCAGTCAAGGGTTGTTATGTTGTTGTAATGTAGGTTTGATTACAGTGGTATCGTGACCATTTTTAGTCAGCTCCCTTGTTATCTTTTTTCCTCTTCCACTGAATGGCTTAGGCGTGGAGGATCCAGTCGAGTTGTTGTAGCTACATTGTGATGTAGGTTTGATCATTGTGTTGTTTTGACTGTGTTGTTTGGACATATTTCAGTGTTTGAAGCTTGAGCTCAAGAGTGATCTTGAGTCTGCAGTTTTATTCTCCAAGCTGCTTGAAATCCTGAAGCTCATAGCAGTCTTGTTCACCTTTCTCACTAAGTCTTGCCTCTGTTGTTGTTGGGAAAAATACCCTACGGACTAGCAAACTAGGGTCAGACTTGCATGTAGATTTTGACCGTAAAGAAATCACTTTTTAACCTAACACCCAAAACTTAAACCCCTCTTTCACAATACATGCATGGAAAGGAACTACTAACCATTTTACTAATGTTTGGTGTAGATCCTCTGTTGTGCTTTGCTCGCTTGCTTGCGTTGCTCCTTCCAATGATAACCTGCAATCAAAACAAACAACGATGCATGCACGCTACTTTTCTACTTGAGGGTTAAAAATTAAGCACAAATTAAACAAACCATAGATAACTCATGCATTGGGATGGGAAAAGTATTCTTTTATTATTTGAATAATGAATCAACTTACAATCAAAGTCGAGATCGGCCACCGCTCCTTGATCCTGATCCTGGGCTCCTCCTCTTCTGTCCTCCAACTGCTTTGCGTTAATTTTCCTTTGGCTTGAGGAAAGGCTAAAGGGTTGGGACAATGGATTCGACAAATGGGCAGAGTTTCTTCGCTATAATTTTCCTCTTCCAAATAGTACCCCTACCCCTTCTTTTATAGGCTAGAAGGAGCTAGGGTTTTGGATGAACTCTCGGCCATGCATGGATGGGAGTTTCAGTTAACTAACCCATAGATTTTTTTTCCGTTGGCAACTTTCCTATTTTTGTGTTTTGTTAGGTACACGCGGGCTGTAGTGGGCCTACAGCGTGTACACACATGCAGTAATGGGTTAGGGTGCGTGGGCCTTGACCCAAGAGGATTTTCCAGAGTTTGTTCAGCATAGTTTTGGCAAGGAAGGGATATGAGTTGGCCTGATGCAAGGTAAGCATGTGTGGTGCAATTTAGGGTTATAACAGATGCCCCATAATGTGTGAGTTCAGAAGAGCATCTGATGGCCGAAATACATTACCAATATTTTACCAATCTGTACTGATATGCTGAATGAGTGAGCCCAAGAATTAGGAACCAGGAGGTGCCGTCTACAAAATAACAAATGTCTCACTGAGGCGGGCATACCCATGCTCGGGATAAAATAGAACCATGGCTACCAATCAAATACACTGTAGATACATGTCAAATAACTATAAAGAGTAGCCGCGAATAATACACAGCGGAGCTACATCTCGAAATCAGAAAGATATACATATAGAGTATCCATCTCCCAGAAGCTGATAAGGCCTGATGGTTGTACTTTAGAGCTAGAGAAACAACTTCAAAATCTTATAAAACTCAGGTAGGAGTGTAATATGAGTGTACGACTACACTACCCAGAGGTCTTCGATGGCACGTCGGTTATGGACTTGATAATCTTGATGATCGGACTGAAGGCTTCAGTGATTTCGAACAAAGACTTGATTGGACGTTCAGGATGGCCGGGTATCTAGACAAGAGACATATTGTAGAGGGGCCGACTCAGGCTTAGTGACAAAATTCCCTTGGACAATAGCACGACAAGTGATAAGACTCAGGCAACATATATGTTAATCATAAGTCTACAAAGCAGGAGGCAACACAAAATCTCCATATGTTTGGAAGAGTAACCAAATGGTGGAGGACACAACTCTATATAGTGAGGAAAATCTTCCTAAGGTCGTACTACATCCCATAGTCTGATGATCAAACGGACAGATGTGCTTTATCCAAGGGCGACTCATTATGCTGCCAATAAAGAAAATACTTTTCCCGTCCTCTTTTTGGGGTATATTTGATTTTTTTGTTATTTTTGGTAGTTTTTGAAAAATAATAAAGGAATATTACGTTACAATGGAGGAACAAGTAATGTAAACATACAAGCTCAAGGCACAAGGACAAGACTGATGTTCTGGTGAAATGATACTCGGGAAAAATCCTCTAGCAGCCAAAGGTGTTGAGACACAGAAGCAAACTGTTACAAGGCTGATGGGTAAGGTATGCAAATGTGGTTGATAGAACACACAATGGTAACGCCCTTCGATGTAAGTTTAACGAGCCCATAGAAGGTAAGCTCGGTGGTTTTTCATATTTAGAGAGTCTGAAAAAGCATAAAAGGAGACTCTAGTGGGGTACCTTTTTCGACAATAGTCTAGTCGGTTCGAAAAAGGGATAAACTAGCACCGATTAGATGTCAATTAAAAACCATTTTAATGAGTGTGACAATGACAAGATCACTCGGCCATTTTTTCATTTTTAAGGAGTCTCAAAAAATCTTACTTATGGACTCCGTCAGGAATGTTTTTCTGGACCATTTTAATGAGTGTGAAAGAATAAGGTCAGTCGACGATCTTTTCAATTTTAGGGAGTCTGAAAAGAGCTTAACTATGGACTCTGGGGGGGTTTCTTTTTCGTAAATTTAGTCCCTCAGGCCTGAAAAAGGAATAAAATTATACCTGGGAATACTCTTCTAAAGAATGGAAATTCGATAGAGTATACCTTTGTTCGTACAGTTGACCGTCCGGACCGAAAAAGGGGTAAACTACCGCCGAATAGACGTGACTTCAAATTTCATTTTAATGAGCGTGAAAGGCCAAAAGATTGCTCGGCAATCTTTTCATGTTTAAAGGGTCTGAAAAGGGCTTAAAAGAAGACCCGTTTAAGGAATGTTCTTCTGGACCAATTTAACGAGTGTGAAGAAACAAGGTCACTCGACAATATTTTCATCTTTAAGGAGTCTGAAAAGGGCTTAAAGGAGACTCCATAATGGTTACTTTTCTCAGTTAATCCAGACGAGATCGAAAAGCATAAATGCAGTCTCGCCGGATGTTGCTTTTGGATCTCAAAGAGAGCTTGAAAAACAACAAAGTTAGCTCATGATAGACTCTTTGTGGGTCGATGCCTGACATCTCCTCGGGGGAGCTGTATGCTCCGACGAAAACATTGTCTATGACGCCAGGAGTTCTGGAGATATTGATAGGTATAGTTGCAGCGATAGTCGCCATATTTCCTTCAGCAGAAATTTCCTGTGTAGCTAAGAGATTAATAGGACATGGTTGATCTCCCGTCATGGTGATAATGAATTCTCCTGCCTCGATTCGGCTTAACTCTGGGAGGAAATATGATCTGTGATGAAGATCCTCCCAAGGTTTGTCCGGACTAGTCAGTGTTTCGATTAATGCTTTGTCAGAAGGCAAGACTAAGTCTAACGAATCGGTGTTGGCGAGAGAACCCTGAGCCTAGATAGACTCTAGAGGTGGATCCAACTCTTGTGCAGGAGTCAGATCAGGGTTATTTGAAGCTTGCTGGACTAAAGAGTATGCCACTTCAGCGGCCGACAAGGGCATGGACATGCCGGGGTGCCCTATCTCATCCATCGTGGCTGATGGGGAAGGAAGAATCCAAGGATCCTCAAAGTAAGTCATGCGGAATGATGAAACTTGAAAAATCTCAACCTTATGGTGATTCGATATAAACTTGACATCGTCATGAGGAGGTGGGTAATCGAAGGTACCCATCAAGTATGGGCACAAACCAAATCCTACGTTAACAACATCGGGTTGAGGATTATCAATCATGGGAACCGTGGATGCCCCCAAAGTTGGGTCAGGTCTAGAGAAGGACAATTGATCAATGGTCACTATCCAGCCTTCGTGTGGAAACAAAAAGACTCAGAAAACTATAGCAACCACAGCTTGCATAGCATAAGTCCAACTCCGACCTAACAAGAAGTTATAGTCAAGGGGAGCATCGACTACCTCTACTTCGACACACACAGTCTTCCCTCCTAACTGCATAGGGAAAGAAGGAACGATGCCATGTGGTTGGAAAGAATGACTGTCGAACGTAGTGAGGAGAGTAGGTGATGGAGACAAAGCGTCCTCACCAATGGGCTTCCAACATGCTAACGACATAACGCATGTCGAGGCACCCTCGTTGACCACCGTGCAGAAGATATTTCGTGTAAAAATTTTCGTGGGATGAGCCACTACTATCTGAAACGCGACGTGGTAAGGAAGATGAGGTTTTAAGTCAGTTGTATCTAACATGATGGTACCTGGGTTACAAGTCTCAGTAGAGCCTAAAGTAGTTAACAAGGATTTCCTCTGAGTAGGGCAGCTTTGGAGGACCTCCAAAGTGGACATTGCACAAAGGGTTTGTGATAAATCTTCCACCACAGAGTAATTCTGGGTGGCCCTTGCATTTGGGTTGTGAGAAGATTTCTTAAATGCACCCTTTGGAATGCATGTCATCATTTCTCCCAACGTCTTCTCAATCTGTAGAGGAAGAGATGGGAGTTTGGCTTCTTTTCCCTTCTCATAAGTGCTTGGTTTACTATAGTCGTGTGCTCTAGTTTTTATTAAAGCGTCACCCCTAACCATATATACGTTCGCGGATGAGGAATTATTTGGAGGAGGGAAGGTTTCTTGGATGCCCCCTTCTGTACTTGTAGAGGCTTGAGTTAAATGTTTCCCATGCTGAAAGGGAATAGTCAACACGGCTTGTTGTTGCTGTGTGACAAATTTTTGGACTCTGCAAGTCGAGGACAAAGATGGGTCGGGTGGTCTTCCGCACACAGGTTGCACAGATACCTCGCCTTCTGTTTTTCCGTGGTGCCCTCGCCAACATTATCAGTGGGTTTTTTCTCCCCCTTACCCTTCTTTCATTGTTTTTTCTTCCCTTCAGGCTGTTGGGTGGCCTTTGGGTTAGTCGACTGCACGGAGTGTACTTCTGACGTTTGGGTAGGAGGAGCAGCCAAAGCAGTAGTTTGGCTGGCTGCTGAGTGTTGTATAGATAACTGTTGCAATTGTTTTGTCAATTGCTCAGTGGGCTTGGTTTGGGCTGATCCAACAATACCATCGGCATGTGGTCCAGCTCTCTGTCTAGTTTTATCTAGTATCGATCATGGTGCATCTGGCAGGATGTTGTATAATAATCCAGACTGAGAATAGATAAGATCAAACTGTTGATCCCTCATGATGGCATCTTCTTCGGAGAAAACCCTAGAAGTTGCGACGTCTTTGGATAATTGTGGGACCAGAGACTTAAGGAACCACTCAAGCAGGAATGCTGGTGGGACTAGTACTTTAATTAGACTCTTCCGTCCTCTCCACTCTCGGATATGATCAGAGATATGGTCCGCTGTTGTCTATTCAAAATTGGCAAGCAACTCTATGCTAGTGTCGTATCTCACAGGTAACTAGAAATGGTTAAGGAAGGCCATCGCCAGTTCACCAAAAGAAGAGTATCTGGAGAGATCAAGCTCGATGTACCATTTCGCGGCACTCCCGATAAGAGTGCGTTGAAACAATCGCAACTGAACGGAGCCATCTTTCAATGAGTTAGATGAACACCAAAGATGGAAAGTAGTCACGTGATCACCTGGATCTTCATTAGGCTTGGCCTCGAACTTTGGAATGTCCAAAGGAAACTTTGTTGGCATAGGAGGCCAATGTGGATCGTGGCAAATAGGATCATTTAACAACCTTTTCAAATATGGCAAGTCTAACGTCGCCAGGAAAGGTAGCTTGGGTTGTTGCTGATAGCTTGGGAAAAAGGGTCCTGGGGTTTGACCGGCACCAGGTTTCCAGGAAAATTTTGGCTGCTGGCTTGGATTCTGGTAGAAACCATGGCCCTGACTAGCGTAAGGCATTTGCATCTGTGGAGACATCATTGGCTGATTCCCCATAAAGAACATAGGATGTTGGGCATTCATCGTGTTTGAAGGACTTTGGGAAGGATTACCCCATGCCGGTCCTGATGGGAGAGGCATAGTAGTCTGTCCAGGGTTCCATTGACTGTGGAAAGAATTACCCCAGAACGACATTCCAGAGGAGGGAACAGATCCTTGTCCTGAGTTCCAAGGTCCTGCAATATGTGCCCCTGGTGCAGGAATAGTACCCTGCGCTGGAGTAGAATGTCCAAAAATGGGAGTGCCCCTAGATGGGAAAGAGGTGGATGCGAAAGTGTTGTTACCAAACATTCTGTTCCAAACAAACGGTGACAAACCTACTGGCATAGTTTGCGCAGGTGTTCTTTGACTCCTGTTGGTGACGGAAGTCACTCCTGGATTGCTTGCAGGAGCAGAGCCCGACGCCCATCAGTTAATGTCACGATTTGTTTTGAGGGGGTGATCGAATGGAGGAAAACTCAAGGAGATATCACTCTAACTCCGGGACTGAGTCTGGTACATATGGTGACAAAGGAGGTCTTGATCCAACTTCAGCCAATGGGTTGATAAAAGGTGAGCAGGTGGAAGACTTGGTGAGAAAAATGGGCGAATAGCTTTGGGCAACAGGCTTATGGCTATTCGCAGAAGAAAGACACTGAGCAAGATCCTCTTGGATTCAGGGTCTCAAGAAGCTGAGGAGGACTCGACTGGATCCTCCAATTCCAAGTCACTCAACGCTGAAAAAATCACAAGAACTGGTTAGACGTATTATAACTGTTACAGTGATCCTACCAACATCATCCTATAACAGATATAGCTCGACTAGATCCTCCAATTCCAAGCAATTCTAACACAGTGGAACAAAGATGTAAAAGAGGCTGGCATTCATCAGGCAAGAAGTCTCAAGAGTGCATACATAACCAGAGTATCAGTTCTTCATTAAAGATTTACAACCGGAAGCTAAGCTCAACCATCGATAGATACAAAAAATGGAGAAAACGCCTACATATACTCAAACCAGCAACAACAACAAAATCGAGACGTAGCATTGAAAGCTTTACATATGCATGGCTTCTGACAACACGGAGCTGCAATCTTTGAATGGTCGTGCACCCTATGGCAGATGCAATCGATCCCCTGACAGTTTATTTGGCGAATCGACATATCTTTAATTCAATGCAGGACTTCCCATTATGGCGGAGACGATGTCTAACCACCACCAACCGCTTCAATAACTGCTTCTTGGGATTGAAGACGACCTGGCCAACTCAGCATTTTGGGATATGGAATACTTCTCGCACTGCCACCTAGAATAACTGATGGGTTTGAAGGACGGGTATGGAGGCCAACGCAGGAAGTGAGGTATAGCTATGGAATGACGGGGCCCCAATCGCAAGGACAAAGAAAAGAACGATGAGAGATGAGAGAGGTGGTGGGGGGATGACATAAGTCATAAGGGATATACGCAGAGACAATGGGAGAATAGACGTGGAAAAAGCTGACATGGAGGGAAAAGGATTTGTGGCGGGTGATAAGTGGGTGATGAGACGAGGGAGAGGCCATCTGGAAGCGTGAGAGAGGGGTGAGCGATGACACATGGTGGCAAGGGAAAGGTGGACAGAGAGATGTCATGACGAGAATATGGCCCACACGGGTTAACATCAGGGCAGCTGAGAAGGTCGGGGCCGCACTTGAGCTGTTGATCCGGGCTCCTCGATCGTGGCCGTCGAAAAACTGCATCCACGATTCCGGACCCCCCCCCCTCCACTTAAAGGTAGAAAGGTGGGGGGGGGTCCAGAATTGCTTTCATCGTCGTTGATCCGGGTGCGCTAATCTGAGCCGTCGGAGAGGTGCACCCCCGATTCTGGACCCCCCCCCGCTTAAAGATCAAAAGGCAAGGGGGGTCCGGAATTTGCTGTGCGCCGTTGATCTAGGCGCACAAAATCCAGCCATCCAAAAGTGACCCATGTTTAATGAAGATGCGCTTGCGCCCAAAACCTAGGATAAGTGGGTTTTGACCCATTCTTTTGCAATTCAACCCCTTTGCAAGAAATATCGCTAACATTTGGCTCCATGGGGGATAGAGTTGTCCATGTGATGCTCTAAGAACTCTTTTGCAGACTTAGTGCCTTTGCTGTTGGGCTATGGAGTCTTTTATTAGTCCGAAAAACAGAACATAGAAACAATATGTACAAAAACAAAACAAAACAAAAAGAGCTGACTGCGGCTCATAGAAAACATTTTTTCAAGAAATTCCCATTGAATGGGCTGCTAAAAACTTCGTTGCCTTCCAGATCCTGCAACCTGTAAGTGTTGTTTGGAAATACTTCAAGGATCTTGAAAGGCCCGATCCAGAGGGCATCAAATTTACTGTGTTTTCCCTTTTCCTGCCTGGGTGCATCCCATTTGAGCACTAGATCACCCTGCTCAAATCCCTTCTTCTTGTTCTTCCTGTCAAAAACCTGGTTGATCTTCTGCTGACGATGGTAGGCTCTGTCCACGACTTATTCTCTGATCTGATGCACTTCCACCATCTGATGAATCCTTCTGAGTACATGATTAGGCTCTCCTTCAAGGACCTGGAGGAAATTTGCCACAGGTAAGGCAAGCTGAGTGGGGAAAACAACTTCTATCCCATAAACCAGTTGGAAAGGCGAGAGGCCCAGGGACTTCTTGGTTGTAACCTGATCGGCCCAGAGAGCAAACTTGAGCTTTGAGTCCCAGGCCTTCTGATTGTCTTCTAGAATATTTTTGATAAGCTTGATCAGGATTTTATTGGAGGACTCTGCCAGTCCGTTTCCCTGAGGGTAGTATGGAGTGGAGTGGACCAGTGAAATCCTGAATTGTTCACAAAATTTGATCAGAGGCTCAGACCTGAAGGGGGAGGCATTGTCAGTGACAATTCTGCTTGGGCAACCAAATCTGGCTATGATGTCTTCCAAGAAGCTGATGATTACTTTGTAAGAAGTGCTTCTAGTGGGGATAGCCTCTATCCATTTGGTGAAATAATCAGTCGCAGTGAGGATCCATCTGTGTTGGCCACTTGAGGGAGGATGAATCTCCCCGATGAAATCCAATCCACACTGCTGAAAGGGGGCAGAAACTACTACAGGCTTTAATGGCAAAGATTTGAGTTGTTGTTTACCTGAGAATTTCTGACATTTTATGCAAGCCCTGACTTCTCTGTAGACATCAGTGAACAAGGTAGGCCAGTAATACCCAGCCCGAAGGATTTTGTGGGCTGTGGTCTTCCAAAAATGATGACCTCTGCAGAGACTGCTGTGAAAATCAAACATTACCTTCTTGGCTTGCAGAGGGTCCAGACATCTTAATAGTATCCCCATTGGGTCTCTCCAGTACAAGGCTCGGTCAATAAGGTAGTATTTGACCACTTTTAGCTTCAAAGCTCTGGCCCTACTCTTTCCCAGTCCATCAGGGGGCTTCAATTCCTGCAGAAATTACAAGATGTCCTTGTACCAGGGACACGCTGCTAGTGGTATGATGATCTGGGGATTACTGCTAGATGACTCAGCTTTCTCATTGACGCAGTTGATCTCCAGAGATTTGTAATTGGATTCAGCCAACAACTTGGCCAAACCTTGCCCCTTTATCATCTTGGTGGGCCTAATTTCCATGTCAAATTCTAGGATCTTAGCTATCCATTTGCCCCTCTTCCCATCTATGTCAGTCTGTATGAGAATGTCCTTCACAGAAGTGGAAGGGACATATGCAATGATTTTCGAGTGCAAGACATAGATCCTGAAAGCCTTGAGAGATTTCACCAATGCATAGGCCTGCTTTTCCATGATCTCATATTTTAGCTCAACATCTCTCAGTGCCTTGCTGAAGAAGGCGATGGGCTGCTCTCGCCCTTGATCGTTTCTCTGCAATAGGACTACTGCTATTGAGTCATCAGAAGCAAATGAGAAAATCAGGAAATCTTTAAAATAATCGGGACTGATCAGCACAGGTGCCTCAGTCAATGCTTTCTTTATCTGGGCAAAAGATCCCCTGGACTCAGCAGTCCACTTTATTTCATGGCCCTTCCTGAGCATGGCTGTGATATGCTTTACTAGCTCAGCAAAGTTTGAGACGAAACTCCTCAGAAAATTAATCTTCCCCAAAAATGCATGAACTTCTTTCTTGGACCAGGGAAGTGACAGGGCCTGAATCGCTTCTACCCTGCCCGGGTCAATCCTTACTCCTTCTGCTAACACTATGTGACCTAATAGCTTCCCTTCCTGCATAGAAAACAATGATTTCTTGGGATTTAATGATAGGCCATACCTCTGACATTTCATGAAGACTCTTTTTAAGTGACAACAGTGTTCTTTATCAGTCTTAGAGAAGACTGTGATGTCATCCAGATATATCACGACAAACTGGTCCTTCTCCCCGATGAAGGCTATGTCCATGGCTCGCTGAAACATTGCTCCTGCATTCATCAGTCCGAAAGGCATTTTGGCATACATGAATGTGCCCCAAGGAGTGATGAAGGTTGTTTTTTCTCTGTCTTCAGGTATGGCTGATATCTGATTATATCCAGAGAAACCATCAATCATGGACATCCTAGATGCACCGGTGACCCTCTGTAAAATGTGTTCCATGTTGGGCAGGGGATAATTGTCCTTCCTTGAACTCCTATTTAGGTTCCTGAAATCGACACAGAGTCTGATTTCTCCACTCTTCTTCCTCACCGGGACCAAATTGGCCACCCATTCAGAATACCTCAAGGGGACAATGATCTGGGCATCCAGCAGTTTCTTTACCTCCCTCTCCATGACAGGAAACAACATGGGATTTATCTGTCTCAGCTTCTTCTTGAAAGGCTTAGCCTCCTCTTTTAGTGGGATCTTGTGCTCGATGACTGATGTGTCATATGTTTTGAGGTCTTTGTAGGTCCATGCAAACACATCAGCAAACTCCCTCAACAACTTGATATATTCGATCCTCTGCCCCTCGGTCAAACTTCTTGATAGCTTGACAAACTTTGGTTCCTCAGGTGTGCCTATGTTGCATTTAGCTATGTCATCATCATCACCTGAAACCTTACCTTTTACTGCCACATCATTCCCGTCGAGTAATCTTTCTAATGGGATCAGTCCTCTCGGAATGTGATTGCCCGGTAGCTGAATGATCTGGTGATCGGCAATCCTATTCACAAATTTCTCAGGGTGATGGTCGTCTTTCTCTTCAGGATCTTCATCTATGCGCATTGTGGAAAAGTCATCAATGGACTGGAGAAATTTCTCAATTTCTTGATCGTCTTCAAACACCCTCCAATGTTTGACATTGTCTGGTATAGAAGGTCTGTATTTTATTTCCACGTCGGACCTGGCAGTGGGCAGCGTAGGAACTTCGAGCACACTAGCTGTGAGAGCTAAACAGTCGGCCGAGGCATTTTCCTCCCTTGGAATGTAGGAAATGTTAAAGGCCAGGAAGGAATCCTCAACGAGATCCCATACCTCGTTCCTGTAATTCCTGAGCCGAGGATGCTTAGTTTGATAAACATTTTTTACCTGTTGGACAATCAGTTCTGCATCACCAAACACAGCCATTTCCTTGATTTCCATTTCTTTCACAGCTCTTAATCCTAGAACCAGAGCTTCATACTCTGCCACGTTATTGGTGACCTCGAATTCCAGCCTGTATGACAGAGAGATGGTCTCATGACAAGGTGATATAAATATCACTCCGGCACCGGCACCCATACTGAAGGAAGCCCCATCAAAGAACATCTTCCAAATAGAGGAAGTTGGAGGGGAGGCCTCCTGATTGAGGATGGGCTGCTTTCTGATCTGCAAAGAAGCTTCAGGGGTGTAGGTGAGTTGTAGTAAACTGGAGCCTAAATCGGTGTCCAAGGCATAGATGGGATGATTGGTAGGGTTGGCCTCGTCACTGACAATGTAGGCTAGCTGGGCTTCTCTGTATAATCTCCTATGTTCCCCTCCAAAGACCGGAATGGTGGCATATGTGAGGTCCATCTGCAAGGTTCCCCCCAGTCTCTTTATCCAGGATATTGACAACAGAATGCCAAACTTAGGGGGGACGTTGGCTACCACAATATCCATGACCATACTCTTCATGGGCAGCTGAAACAAGGAAACTTCTAGGTCCTTAATTACTCCCAAACATTGAACCCTCCTAGAGTCAAAAGAGTAGAGGTCGTGATAGGCTCGGGTGAATTCCAGTCCTAACTCCTCCATGATAGCTTTGGGCATGAGGTTGTGGGAGGCCCCTGAGTCCATAAGGTAGTTATGTAGTACTTTGTCATGTATGTTCAGGGAGGTGTAGAAGGGAGGGGATGAATCATCTATGTCTTCTACCATGGGACCTAGGACAACTGCAGGCCTTTCATCCTGGAGGTTTATAGAGTCTGTGAGGGGGTATGAAGCTTCGGACTTTAACATCTCAGAGAAGCGTTTTTTGAATTCCCCGTGTTTAATAAGCTCAGTAAGTGGCACAAGAATTCTTACTTTTTGAATTTCATGTTCGAAATTGAAAGAAGACATGGGCTTTGGGATTTCTCTAATTTCAGGAACATGATTATGGACAATGGGGGAGAGGGGTTGAGCCTTCTTACCTCTGTCTGTTGCTTCATCAACAGGTTTATCTGTTCTAGCGGATGGCTCAGGAACATCAGGTGTTGCTGCTCTTTTGTCAGACCTCAGATTGTATCTGCCTCGACCACCACCAGCTTTGTCTCCCTTGCTCAATTCATTCAGTTGACCATCAATGAGAGACTCTTCATATGCTGATTGGGTCAGATGAGGGAAAGGGGGAGTGACTTCTACACTGTGGATTTTAGGCTCAGGCTCGTCTGCTTCCCCTTCTTCTTCATCAGCCACAAAATTGTTCTGGAAGGGAGCCTGAATTTTTTGGTCATCTCTGTCTCTTTCCTTCTCTCTGTGCATGGTTGGAGGAGTGAAATTATTTGTTCTTCTAAAACCTCCTCTATTCTCAGTGGTCTGAGGGCCCTTATACATTTGTTTCCTTTCCACCTTCAATATCTCCACCTCTTCCTTAAGGAGGTTCATAACTCGGGTCAGCTCATTTACTTGAGAGTGAGGTAGTGATGTGCCGGAAGTTGAGGCTTCCGACTTGTCTTTTCTTCTATCTGTGTCGGCCTGGCTTCTCAGTCTGTCAGCTTCCAGTATGTTGGATTCCACCTCTACAGTTGTATCTTGCATTTGAACCAAAGAGGTGGCTCTTCTTTCCCTTGACATGAGACAGAAATCAGAGTCAAATGCGCCAGCATAGGAAATTTGAGCAGAGGCCTCTGAGGGTTTAATCTCTGCAGGAATCTTGTTATACATCTTATTAAATCTTTTGGAGAAGTCTGAGACAGACTCTCCTTGCATATTCCTCAGAGACCCAAACTCTGTCATATAATACATATAGTCTTTTCTGTCTCCCCACTGCCTCAAGAAAACAATATCCAAGGCTTCAATGCCAGCAATAGATCCAGGGGCCAGTCCCCAGAACCATTTCCTCACCTCCCCATCAAGGCTCTGGACAAAGACTCTCATCCAGACATCTTCACTCTCGATATTTAAGTTGTCTGCATAGTTGTAAAAGGCAGTTAGGCGCTCTTTAGCAGTTACATCTCCCTCACCACTGAACTTGGGCATGTATTTCAAATAGTCTCCAGCAGGGAGAGGGTTCAGAGGCTGGGGTAGAATCAAAGGAGCATATCGGGCAGCCACTATGGCATCCATTCTGTTCGGAGGGGGATTAATACCAGCCATAGGGATGTTTGGTAGAGGAGAACTCAGAGGAGAAGGAGTATGAATGGGAGATGTCGGAACAGAGATTCTTGGAGGAGACAACAGAGGAAACAGAGAGAAAGCCAAAGGACCTGAGTGTGTAGACACTTCTCTTTGTGCAGCAGTAGCAACAAAAGGAGGGGTGGTGAAATCTTCAAAAGTTCGAGGTCTGTGATAAGGCAAGACCTCCAGGGAGGAGGGAGTGACAAGGATTTCTCTTTCTAATCCCATATCAGGAGGATAAAACTCAGCAGGAACACTCCTGAAACTTAAAGAACAGGGGACTTTGGAAAAAGGATGACTAGGAAGCTGCGAATAAGAAAATGGAGTTCTCACAGAAGGGGAGGGTGTATTACCTGTTTCATCAACGGAAACTTCTTTTGCAGCTCTCTTTCCCTTTCTGCGCACTGCTTCCACGTCAGCTTCTGGTGCGTCTAAAGGCAAGTGTGGGTTAGACCTCGTGTGTCTACCTCTCGAAGCCACAGTTGATAGTGCGGGTTCTTCCCAGTGGAATCGTCACAATGGGGTCGCCAGGTGCATAGTAGCAATATTCAAGTTCTGATATCTGATGCACCTTCAGAATCAGTTAATCTTTGTCGTTCAATCCCGGGGAAAATATTCAAATTCATCCCCGGCAACGGCGCCAGAAATGTTGGCGACGGAAGTCACTCTTGGATTGCTTGCAGGAGCAGAGCCCGACGCCCATCAGTTAATGTCACGATTTGTTTTGAAGGGGTGATCGAATGGAGGAAAACTCGAGGAGATATCACTCTAACTCAGGGACTGAGTCTGGTACATATGGTGACAAAGGAGGTCTTGATCCAACTTCATCTAGTGGGTTGATAAAAGGTGAGCAGGTGGAAGACTTGGTGAGAAAAATGGGCGAACAACTTTTCGCAACGGGCTTATGGCTATTCGCAGAAGAAAGACACTGAGCAAGATCCTCTTGGATTCAGGGTCTTAAGAAGCTGAGGAGGACTCGACTGGATCCTCCAATTCCAAGTCACTCAGCGCTGAAAAAATCACAAGAACTGGTTAGACATATTATAACTGTTACAGTGATCCTACCAACATCATCCTATAACAGATATAGCTCGACTGGACCCTCCAATTCCAAGCAATTCTAACACAGTGGAACAAAGATGTAAAAGAGGCTGGCATTCATCAGGCAAGAAGTCTCAAGAGTGCATACATAACCAGAGTATCAGTTCTTCATTAAAGATTTACAACCAGGAGCTAAGCTCAACCATCGATAGATACAAAAAATGGAGAAAACGCCTACATATACTCAAACCAGCAACATCAACAAAATCAAGACGTAGCATTGAAATCTTTACGTCTGCATGGCTTCTGACAACACAGAGCTGCAATCTTCGAATGGTCGTGCACCTTGTGGCAGACGCAATCGATCCCCTGACAGTTTATTTGGCAAATCGACGTGTCTTTAATTCAATGCAGGACTTCCCATTATGGCGGAGACGATGTCTAACCACCACCAACCGCTTCAATAACTGCTTCTTGGGATTGAAGATGACCTGGCCAACTCAACATTTTGGGATATGGAATACTTCTCGCGCTGCCACCTGGAATAACTGATGGGTTTGAAGGATGGGTATGGAGGCCAACATGGGAAGTGAGGTATAGCTATGGAATGACGGGGCCCCAATCGCAAGGACAAAGAAAAGAACGATGAGAGATGAGAGAGGTGGCAGGGGGATGACATAAGTCATAAGGGATATACGCAGAGACAGCGGGAGAATAGACGTGGGAAAAGCTGACATGGCGGGAAAAGGATTCGTGGCGTGTGATAAGTGGGTGATGAGACGAGGGAGAGGCCATCTGGAAGCGTGAGAGAGGGGTGAGCGGTGACACATGGCGGCAAGGGAAAGGTGGACAGGGAGATGTCATGACGAGAATATGGCCCACACGGGTTAACGTCATGGCAACTGAGAAGGTCAGGGCCGCGCTTGAGTCATTGATCCGGGCTCCTCGATCGTGGCCGTCGAAAAACTGCATCCACGATTCCGGACCCCCCCCCTCCACTTAAAGGTAGAAAGGCGGGGGGGGTCTGGAATTTCTTTCATCGCCATTGAACCGGGCGTGCTAATCTGAGCCGTCGGAAAGGTGCGCCCCCGATTTCGGACCCCCCCCCCGGCTTAAAGATTGAAAGGCAAGGGGGGTCCGGAATTTGCTATGCGCCGTCGATCTAGGCGCGCAAAATCCAACCATCCAAAAGTGACCCATGTTTAATGCAGATGTGCTTGCGCCCAAAACCTAGGATAAGTGGGTTTTGACCCATTCTTTTTCAATTTAACCCCTTTGCAAGAAATATCGCTAACAACTCCCGGATCCAAATGAACTAGTGTGTGCAGGCTGCCCGGCGGACTGCTGATACAAACCACCAAGTGAAGGGGACGAAGGAGAGATATGACCTCCAACATAAAGAAAAGTATTAAAAGGGACGGAAGTGCCCGCAAGTTGACCTTGCAGAGGAGTGTTAGAGCTCCCTGCCCCCAGACCCAAAGTTTGTAAAGTGGAATGAGTGAGTGCAGGACTTGTACCTGAACTAGGCATACCATATGAGAACGGAGGGCATGTCGCACTAGGTGTGAAGGGAGTTGTGGCCGCTGCGATAGATGGGATCAGTCCACTGTGTGACGTAGTTGCGGCCGAGACCATGGTGGCCTGGACCAATGATGGCAATTTAGGAGATGATTCTCCAGTGGTAGCAACGGTGGTGGGAATGGAAAAATTCCCAGAGGAAGTAACAATGTTTATTTCCATAGCTGTGTGAGGCACTGACAGGCATTCGTAAAATTGGATTGGTACAATGACCGATGGCCAAGTATCAGTGGTTGGGGTTTCAACCGAGCCAATATTGGTGGTTGATTCCTCTAGGATTTGTTCAGGCACAATGGTTTGTAACTCGGTTGCTTCGAAAGAACTTTGTTGGTCTAGCTTCTGCCTTAATGGTGGCGGGGGTGGCTCTAGTATAATCGACGACAGGCCCAGAAGCCTTCGTGACCAGTGGAGCTTGGGATCCTCCACTGTATGATAAGATCCAAGACACGCTAAAGTATTCTACATGTTCAAACAATAACACACACTAAAAAAGAATCCCCTAAGAGATAAGTCAAGCAGACTCTAAACTAGTTGGAAGAACAGTTACAACAACCAACACTAGAGAAACTTAGCGGTGCAAGTGCAACTCAAAAATGAAAGCACCCTCCAGGTATACTCTGCAAAGAATGGCCCGATGTCTGTCCTAGGTATCATGGTATACCCTCGCAGTCACGTCTGTATGTCCCTAAAAACATTGGCAACTAGTTTGCCAGCATGCGAACAGTCACCAGGCGGGTATAGTCGAAAGTTGGGTAGACCACAATGAGTAGGGTATCAAGCCTGAAACATGTCAAGGGTATCGAGAGAAAATGGTCCGGAAGAAAACTGAGGACCTCGAATGGATTCGAGACCCACGAAGCCCCGTGGCAAATGCAAACGACGGAATCCCAAAACAAGCCCTCGATATGTGTTCTCCACTACGCTTGGTCCGGCTTTGGAGGGGTTATCTCTGCTACCTTTCCTCAAGCGACCTTGTGTTTATCCCCTGTGTTAGTGGGGGGTCCCGGATAACTTCCACGAAACTGGACTTCTACACTCCCTATCATAGACTCCAATGTTTGGTTTTGAATGGCCTTGGAGAGTTTCCTCTCCAACCTAATCCAAGGCCCTAGTCCTGAACTAGTTTGTGAACCCTACAAATAAAAAGTCTAATAGATTTTAAATTAGTGTTTCTTTTATGGGATTTTTTACGTCACAGGGTATGAAGGTGAAACTGATGATGTGTAAAGACTCAAAGAAAAAACGAATGAAAAAAGCTGGAAACAAAAGACTTTTACTAAATACAAAAATCAACAACTTTTCACAAAGAAAGACTTCTTTTTCTTTTCAATTTTTCTAAGATTTCATGCAACAAACATAAAGGAATTTCGCTCGACTATGAGCTACTTATGCTCTAAATGCACTGCAAAAAAATTATGAACAAAAATACTTCTCCCTAGCTATTGATGCAAAAACACAATCTTCAAACAAAGAAGAAAATGAAAAGATTTTTTTTTTTTTTTTTACGTGCTAATCAAGCAACAAAGGGAAAATACCGACAAGCCTAAAACAAAGAAAAAACAAAATTCTAGCTTAAACGTAGATCGCAAAGAATCAGAGAAAAGACACACAATGGCAATCAAGAAAGCACAGACTCTTACGCTTGTCTAAAAACCATAAAACAAAATTTTCTTTTCTATCTTTTCTATCAACTATCAACTAAGAAAAAATAGGCTAAGGGTAAGAGGCCCTAACCTACTAACTGCTCAACCCTAGACTCAAACACCTGAGAGGAACTCTTCTCACCACAGGAGGGGATGACTGCCCCACCCTGATTGAAAAGAAGCATGTCAAGCACACTACTGTCACTGAAACAACACGTGTGCAAACGCATGCTGAGCTAAAACAGAACGAATGTACACTTGGGCTGACCTTGTACAGGCCGCGTGTATGTATAAAATCTAAGACAAAAAATAAACACAGGAAGCCCAGACTAGGAAGAGGCCTCTGGTATTGATAACCAGGATCTCTTGAAGGCTTGGATGCTTCTTCTAATAGAAAAGAAAAATAATTGCAAGGAATAACAAAACACAAAAAGACAAACTGAGACAGGACTATGAACCAACAAGACTCAGACAGGATCCAAAAAACCTCCTGAGAATGTATAATTCTGATAGAAAAGAAGAGGACTGCCTCTCAAGTTCTCTGAACTCCTACACGCTACTGAAACCTCTACAACTAGCGTTCACACGCGGGCTATAAGAGGTTAGGGCGTGGGTACACGCATGCTGGCCTTCTGCAGGCCGTGTGTGCCTCTGTGTGTCCCGACAATTGTCGTCAAGCAATAGTCAGGGAAAACTGGTATAAAGAACCAGGCTCCCTGCTAGCTCAAGCTTTACAGAAAAAGACAGGCAAAGAAATAGAAAATCTAATTTCTTAAACTACCAAAAAAAATCGACTAAATCTGGAAACCCTAAAGAGTATCTTCCCCAGTACGGTCGTCAATTCTGTTGTTGGGAAAAATACCCTACGGACTAGCAAACTAAGGTCAGACTTGCATGCAGATTTTGACCGTAAAGAAATCACTTTTTAACCTACCACCCAAAACTTAAACCCCTCTTTCACAATACATGCATGGAAAGGAACTACTAACCTTTTTACTGATGTTTGGTGTAGATCCTCTGTTGTGCTTTTCCCTCTTGCTTGTGCTACTCCTTCCAACGATAACCTGCAATCAAAACAAACAACGATGCATGCAATATGAGGGTGACTCTCATATAAAACCTTTTTACTGAGTTTTTTCCATTGACCTCCACTCATATAAAACCAACATCCACCAAAAAACCTAATGGGTATTGGTCTTATCCTCCCGCAATCTGAGGGTGACTCTCAATGCTAACACAATGGTTGGTCGACATGCGGGATCATGGTGTAGGTTGCGAGAAAAAATAATTTTTCTATCAAATCACAAAATTGTGTCTCATCTTAGTTGGAGGTGTCACATTGAATTACTAAGCCTTTTCGTATTTACAAGAAACTACTATGATCAATATCAAGGATAAGTAGGACCACAGATCGGCCATGGTTTTCAGCATTGGCAAGTAAAGGTTCGAAATAAAACCAGGAGTTCATTTTTCTAGAAATCAATCGATAGTTAATGAGTGTATCATCGTCGACAGATTATCTTTGATGTTGTTTCATTGGTGCCTCTAGGAAAATGTTCTGATGGTGACCCAAAATTTCCTCATGATGCTGAAGTGGAGGTACTGATGTGGAAATATAGATATGACACAGATGACATCAAAAGATGGCATGGGTAATACCTAAGTAATACAAAACTTTTACACGTAAAAACATGTGGCAGTTGATTTGACCCCTGGAGCATGAGGAGCATTTCTTTTCGGTGTCGGTGGTTTTCTTTTTGACACATGTTACCGTTCCCTTTCTCCCTCTTCACTTGTAATAACCCAAGGTCAAGCCCCAGATTGTAATTATGAATGTAACATGTTTTGTAGGCTGGTGAGCCAAGTAATTATAATGCTGGTAGGCTTATGTGTTATTAGGCCGGAAAGCCTAGATGTTAAAGGCCAGGAGCCTTTTTTGTAAATGTAAATATTCATATTATTAATATAAAAACATCTCTATGTGTAGATCGACTATGAAGAAAGAGTTATGGGGGACTAACTCCACTGGGTAGGGAAAGGGATGGGGCTGTAAGTCTAGGAAATAAGGGATAAGATTAAGATCCTAATAGAATAATATATTATTATTCTAAAAGGTGTAAAAGATGATATTAATTTATCCTAAGTTCCTTTAGGGAAAGAAACGAGCTCCAAGTGGTGGGGAATGTGCTCCTAGATATCCAAGTGTCATCCAAAACACATGCAGATTTAGGGGGAGGCGTTCTCACCATTATGAGGATTATGACCATCCATTGGGGGGATTCACGCATGCACTAAGAAAGCACGCAGTCAGTCTTCTTCCACTATTGTTGGAATTTAACCATCATGAACCTATGCATCAAGTTGAATTGATACCCTCATTGTACCTGTACCTGTGGGTTGCCGACATATTTTCCTATTAGTATCGTTGTCCTACGTCCAGTTTCTATTGCTGCCATCACCATGCCCGTGTGTTGAGGAGCGAGAGTGAAAAAGTAGGTCGTCAGTCCTATGAGAAAGTCTCTCTAGGTGAGAGAGTGTGCTGAGGAAGTGAGCTCTCCTGGAGGAACTCCAGTAGCAGCTACAGAGCTTTGAGAATTCCTGATCCAGCCTCTTGCTGAAACCCTGGAAAGGGAGGTGTAGTAGTCGATGGACTATGTAATAGTGAAGGTATACACTCTTGGGGTGGAACATGAATGCGGGGAATGAAAGTCTGTGAGATGTGGGCATAAGTGGCTCCTTAGAGGAAATCCTTCCTGTTGTACTGTGCAACTTCCTGTTGTCCCTGCCTAGTCTAGGAATCCCTTACTCGGTGGAGTTTAGTCACCTATCTAGTTTTTTTTGTTTGCATATGTAATTTTTATGTATTTTATATATATATATCTTGTTTTTGTATAACAGAGTTTTTGATGGGTGATCATTGTGTTGCGTGCAGATGTGGGACCTGTGCGGCCTGTCGATTTTGCACGGAACAAGCACCGCCCACGACCAGAGGTCGCAGCTGCCGCCGCCACGGGAGTAGCAGTAGCAGGGAACCTCCCAGCAGGAGAGGCTGAGAGGGCTCTTAGGCGGATTGAGCGGAACTTCACTGAGCTCACTCGCACCATTCCCATGGAAGAGATAGAGGACTTGCCGCCCTCCATGCAGACTCACATTGTGGGGGTACCTCAGACATGGGTCTGATTGTTTAGGCATTTGGGTCTAACTGTGTATGAATATAACAGGGCCCACAAGCCCTAAACAGACTTGTAGACTTTTATGTGCCACGAGCACTGACATGTATATATTTTTTGAGGGCATAAGGCCTAGTGACTCGTTATGGTTCCCACTTTTTGAGGCACGTGCACCCATCTATGTACTCTGAGAATTTTCGGATGTTTATATATGGTTTTTTATTTCTTTTCTATGTCTTTATGGATTATGTGTGCAAAAATGTATTTACATGTGTATGATCATGATCTTCTTATGTGTGAGCAAGATGCCAATCTAAAATGTGATTAGCTAGAGTATCTGTGATTTGATTTAGACTCCTAGGAACATGAAAATATGTAATATAATCAAAGTTGTGTTCCAAGAGACATCCCCAGCGGAGTCGCCAATTCTGTTGTTGGGAAATTATACCCTACAGACTAACAAGCTAGGGCTTAAACTTGCATGCAGATCATGATCCTTAAGAAATTACTTTTAACCTTTTACCCCAAACCTAAAACCCTTTTTCACATGCAAACATGGAAAGAACCAACTAACCTTTTCATCGACGGTTGGTGTAGATCCTCTGTTGAGCTTTATCCCATTGCTTCTGCTGCTCCTTCCAAAAAGCGATCCTACAATCAATATAAAACTACGCATGCATGCTATTGTTCTACTAGAGGGTTAGAGATTAAGCATAAATCTAATAAGACATATAAGATTCGTGTATTGGGACGGGAAAAGTATCTTTTTATTAATCTCAAGATGAATCAACTTACAATGATTATAGAGACCGACCACCATTCCCCGATCCTGATCCTGGGCTCCTCCTCTTCTTTGTCCTCCAACTGCTTTTCTTGAATTCTCCTAAAGCTTGAGTAAAGGCTAAAGGGTTGGGAGAAAACAGATTCGGCAATTGGGCAGATTTTCTTTGCTATGATTTTTTCCTCCTTGAATAGTACCCCTACCCCTTCTTTTATAGGCTAGAAGGAGCTAGGGTTTTAGACGAACTCTCGGCTATGCATGGCTGGGAGTTCCAGTTAACTGACCCAAAGCTTTTCGTTCCGTCGGAAACTTTCCTGATTTTTTTCTTTCTTAGGTAAACACGGGCTATAGTGGGCTAGCCAGCGTTCCAACGCGTGCAGTATAAGGCCTGCCAGCGTTCCAATGCGCCCAGTGATAGGTTAGGGCACGGGTTACTTAATTTAGGAGGTTTTTGAAGAGTCTGTTTAGCATGGCTTTGGCAATGAAGGGAAATGAGTTGGCCTGATGCCAGGTAAGCATGGATGGTGCAATTTAGGGTTATAACAGATGCCCCCTAATGTGTGAGGTCAGAAGAGCATCTGATGGCTGAAATACATTACCAATTCTTTA